>CAJHNH020000490.1:20000-266248 GCA_905116865.2 Candidula unifasciata
TTTAATTGGTTGCCTTTTACGACAAGCTTATTAGGAGGCTGTGGGTCTATTCTTACTGCTTTCCCCCTCTAAGATAGGGTGTAGGAAAGCACACTTGAAGACTCAGTATGTGAGATGTAGCACTGCACAGTTGTTCAAATATAAGTTAACGATCCTTGTATACTACTGCTTAGGGTGAGCTAAATCTATGGTGATACATACTTTTACTGACCAGTTTATACTTTATGTTAGGCATGGTTAATCTCCCACTGGCTGCATTTATGTCCCATATTGTTTTCCTGCTACTCATTTTAGGTTCAATCAACATCAGAGTGCAGGCCAGTTTTCATAATCCGTGATTGTGAGAATTCGCATACAGAATTATCATGATGGCATTTGAAGATATTAATCATATGCTACTGTTGCTTCTTGGCTCCCAGGTGGAGCCAGCCTTCAGGTGAAGCTCTGGGAAGTATAACCGACTGTATGGTAGTGACCACATCACCCAGCTAGTGCTGACTGTTTTATAAAATATAAATCTAGCCCTATATGCCCAAAAGCCTTGAGGCGTGAAAATGGGTCCTTTATATTCTACATTTTTTTAAACTGCTGCTTTCCTTTCAGGTGTTTGAACGTTGAAAAACTAAAGTATAACTAATCAACTAGGTTAACTCAGGGGCCAACATTTTGAAAATGAAGATCGTCACGAGCCAGAGGCCTGGACCCCAGAATAGAAAGATATTAACATAATACAAGTTGGCAATGATCGGCGGGCCACTTGCTAGGCCTCTGCGGGCCAGATTTGACACGCAGGCCGCCAGTTGAAAAGGCCAGTTCAGTAGTGGACGAGCAACCAGAACCTTCCGCCAGAGTTTACAGCTGGTGAACGTGAATGAAGAAGAAAAAGAAGTATTACTAAGCGATTTTCGCATCATTTACGAATCGCACTGACCTTGAACTTCAGAGAAACTATGACTTCTATTGTTTACCTTTGAACTCTTGTGACGTTTGTATCTTTGTCGCTCCGACAATACATCGGCGTCACCCACCGTGTTAGTCGTCAAACATCGTCCTAGCCCTGGTGGGCGAGCGCTCTGCCCACTGTGAACAAGTCGAATGCCGTGTCCACTTTGTAGTATCGGAGGCGTAACGCATCGTTTGTTGACAATAAAACCCGAGACTACATGTCATTCACGTTTGGGCGCCTTCAAAATCAATGCGAGGCCTAATTAGGGGCTTTTAACACGTGCACTGCCGAGGCGCGCACGTGTACCGACGTGAGCGCATCCACAGGCTTTCTACAGGTCGTGAGAACAGAGACGGGAATCAATACGCTGGAGAAGCATTATTCTCGTCAGAAGACTGTCTCCACGCTTGGCTGCGACGCGAGGTCCAGATCGTTGTTGAACAGATACAATCACCGGAAAGTAAAACTCCGGCCGGGACTCGTGGACTGCACGGGCGAAGGTGAGCGATACCCAGCGGGATAGCCGTGACAAGAACCAACCATTCTCAACGTCTGCAATGGCCATATCGATTTTACCAGGTGTTAGTCATCTATGCTGTGAGTGATGTTTCATTTCGACAATTACTAAAGGCAGAAGGTTTCCATCGTTATAATTAGCTTCTAAACTTCTGTCATATTTTAGTGCCATTAACTCTTCATCTCCGCGCCTGTGGCGTAGGCGTTGTTAACGTGCTTGATAATTCCGTGGTACCCAGTTCGATTCCAGGACACACGATTTGTCTGCAGACTGCTTTGCGCTGATTTTGACAATGCTGCTGAAAACCTTTGTTGAGATAATAATAACCAACTACCGAACGTATAGCTGTCTAGTAAACCCTAACATTGACAAAATGTTGGCGTTGGTTCTGCAACGTCCAGTAAAGAATATATAGATAACTATTTTAAAAGACTCTTTATATGTAAGTTTTCCCTGAAATTGAATGATTAAAACACACGAGACTTCTTCTTTTTCTACATTTCTATACTCTTGGAACACTCGAAGCATCAGGACAGGAAGAGATCTCAGGAACGGGCCCTTCTGTTAGCTTCGTAGAAAATACTTTTCAATGTCTCTGATTTTTATGCACTTCATCTTCTGCGTAGTTAACCTCTGGATCTGTTACCTACAACGGTAACAGATCCAGAGATCTAAATAACAATGCTCTCCGTGGCCCTGTTTGATGCCAACTTAGGTTCAATTAATGCTTTCCGTCGCGAACAAACACTTTACTTCGTTGCACGAGATGTGTTGGCTTTTCATTTATGCTTGGTGACCTTTCCTTTGCGCTAGTCTATGCTACAGGGATGTCACGCTGTGTCGTCTCCGATGCCTTCAGCTTCTATATTGCGCAGCATGAGCGGCCAGCAACCAGTTGTCTTTTACTCGTTGCTATCAGCCGCCGGCGATATCACGTATTCTATATTCCACGATGTGAACGCTTTTAACGACCTCAAAACATCTAGAACTGGCCCTAACCCCCTACCCCCTACCCTACAGCATACAACCTACGTCTTACAACAGTATGCAGCCTATTATATACACAATGTCACTCCTCAAACAGCGTCTGGCTGACGGTAACATGCCGTGTTGCTGCAGAAAAGCAACGCTGCTCTTCTGATCGCTCGTCAATGCTGAAAGCTGAAGTAAACTTATGTCGTACTTGGAAGTCCTGAGAAGGCTGTAATATACTCAATGTCAAGAGACAGTGAGTTGCTGGTTGCTCACGACGCTTAATATAGAAAGCTGAGAGCATCAAAGGCAACACAACCCCTGTAACATAGACCAGCGCGTGGAAAAGGTCACCATGCAAGAATGAAAGACCAGAACATCTCGCACGACGACATGTTTGGAGCGAAAATCGTCGATCTTTCTTCATGGCACATAGCCTAGTACGTAAACATTTCATTTATGTCGTCACTATTTTCCTTATGTCTTCTGAAGTCAACGTCCATGTTTGAGTTTTAAAGTCAGTGTCCAAGTTTGACATTGATAGCACAGGGTTGGTAAGAATATTGTGTTGAACAGTCTTCTTTTCGTGTTCATTCATATTCACATGCTTGCATTTAAAAATGTGTGCCATTTGGTGCAATGTGAAAAAAGACCTTCTGTTTCATGCACGGGCTTTCCATATTCAGAAGGAGAAAAGGATGTGTCAACTGTGTAAACCTCAGTCACAGAAAAATGTCGTTCAGGATATTCAATGGAGATATCTCCATTCGGTTAGCTGCGTATCCTTTACAGGACGTTGCAGTTTTGTGTGTTTTTCTAGGCAAATTAACTGAAGTTTTGCGCTCATAATCGTTTTACAGATCGGGCTTATTGTTATGCAGACTGTTGGTTTCCCCGCCTCTCAGGCATTCATAGTCTTTTTTTCCTCCAGAATAGGGCCCCGATGGCCACACGGGGTTTGTCGGGAAAGGTCCTGGGTAGTTAAGGCGGTTGATGTCTATGTGGGCCTTTTCCATGGGATTGTATTGCAGAGGCCCCAGCCCTCTCTATCTCCTTTTCCCTCCTGTGAAAAATTAACCATATATTAATCATGATTAGTGCATAAACATCTTTATCTTTTTGAAAAGAACATGCCGTGTAGCATTGGTAGTCATGTCTATACACAACCCTCTGTCTCGTGTACTTTTAATCAACGTCGAAACAAATTATCTTCCATGACATGATGTCAGATTTTCCAGCATCTTTTCTCTCGATCTCCCTCTGCCTCTCCTCCCCTCAAATATTCCTACCTTCACAACGCACTCCAGTTTTCCCCTTCTCATCACATGATCAAAGAATATAGATTGTCTCATTCTGACGTGAGTCAGTTTCTTTTGAAACATCTGTTTCGCTCCTTTTATCTGGCCAGTGTATTCTCATCATTCGTCTATAAAAAAAATTATAGACATATCTGGGTAAGTTATATAAGGATGTAGCAAGATCATATATTCAACACAGCACATGCAGCCCGGCTAGGTTTGGGTCATCATTTCAAGTTAGACTGGCCTGAAAATCATGGTCAGTTAGATTCGATGTGGATTCAAACCAAAAACCTGGGAAGTAAAGGCGACTAGCGAAATATTCACCACATCTCCCACCAAGTACTGCTTTACCTATAATAATGTGAGATCCCCGTGTGGGTTCCGGGACCCCATTGTGGAAAAACAAGAATAGACCCACTGCCTACCCAAAAGCATGTCGTAAGAGTCGACTAACTGGTAACTTCCTTTGAAGTCGGAGTGCATCTGCCTGAGAGGCAAGAAACCAACAGTCTGCATTCAAGTGAATCAGATCTGTAAAACTGATGTACACGCAACACTCAGGTTCTGGAGCAGGACTGCAGTCCAGGAGTGGACGAACAACCAGAACTTTCCGCCAGAGTGTACAGCTGGTGAACGCGAAGAAGAAGAAGAAGATAATATGAGACTACTGGCAGAATAGAGGGAATTAAATGGTACGATAGAATAACTAATGTAGAACTTTGGGAGAGAACTAAACAGGCTCAAGTGGACTTAGAGTTGAGGAAAAGACGCTGGCGTAGGATAGTACACACACTGAGAAAACAGGAGAACAGCATAACTAGAATGACTTTGCATTGGAACCCACAGGGGCATAGGCATAAAGGAAGGCCAAAAAACACATGGAGAAGAGAGCTGGAGAATGAAGTTAGAAAGATGGGGAGGACATGGGGAGAGCTCCATGTAATGGCGAAAAATAGAACGACTTGGCGTGAGTTGGCTCAGGGCCTATGCTCCATTGGGGGATAGAAAGGCTGAAGAAGAAGAATAGCATATGCCCGATGAGCCACTGCTAAACAGAGTCCTTCACTATCCTTTTGTGTGCCCCTTTTCTGCGTCCACATACAGCATTGTGCAAATCTACAAGGTTTTTGCTTCGGCTGGAAATAAGACTCGTGGGAAATGGGAGCACTACTCAGATCCCAGACAGAAATCGGTCACGTGTCGTTATTATAAAGCGGGGATGAAATTAATATTTCAGCGTGCGATCAGGGCTCTCCCAAGATATTTGATATTCCTAGCGTCATCAGGACATTTTTATGTAACAAGCAGCGTTGCCACGCGTTGCAGGGGATCATATAGGAAATTTGGTCTTGATGATGAAAAGGTGTCGATCAATCAATCAGCTAGGTACCGTCTTCACACAGAATGATAATTGCCGCTGATCCCACGTCTCTTGTCCTTTTTTATGGTAACTTCCCATTTGTACCTCTGTCAGCTTTTTGCTCACTTGCCTTCTGCAGTTCCCTCCATTTTGGTTTCTAAAGGTGTCTTGTGTCTTTAAATAGAGAGTTGTCGTGGTGTAGAGGCTAGATACTCGCCTGTGGATCCAAAGGTCTCGGGTTCGAATCCGAACGCAGCCGGACTTCTTCAGAAATAATCTCCGCTCCCAGGCTGACCAAGCGTTAAATGGGTTTCAGGTGAAGTAAAGGCGGCCGGTATGATGCTGAATACCTCACCCATCGAGTACAGATTGGTCGGTTCTTTATTAATATCTTACCCCAGATGACGTCACAGGACAGTCCAACATTTTAGAGGGAGGTAAGACTGGGTTTCACGGCTTTCTGATGCTTTTAAAGACCCCAAAATATCTAGAGCTGGCCCTAACCCCAACCCACCTATGTCCCACGAGAGAGTGCAGTATAGGTCCCATGACTGCATGCTGCCTATCTACCACACCCTGAAAAATTAGACTGTCCGATGACCTGTGGATTTCCCCTGTTTGGGGTAGAATATTAATAAAGCACCGATTGATCTGTAAAATTTAGGTCTAGCTCAATATGCCTAAAGGTGTGGAGAAGAGTCAGTCTTTTTGTTCAGAAAACAGTATTTCCCCTCTCAGTCTCTCCAGAACACCTGGATTAAGTTGTTAATGTTTCGCTAAAATGCGACCTTTTTGTCTGCTTATCCACTGCTCATTACGTCTCTGCATAGCTGCAAGTATAGATCTTCGCTGAACACAATGATTGTGTATAGCTGCCAGTATAGATCTTCGCTGAACACAATGATTGTGTATAGCTGCAAGTATAGATCTTCGCTGAACACAATTATTTTGTATAGCTGCAAGTATAGATCTTCGCTGAACACAATGATTGTGTATAGCTGCAAGTATAGATCTTCGCTAAACAAAATGATTGTATATAGCTGCAAGTATAAATCTTCGCTGAACATAATGATTATGTATAGCTGCAAGTATAGATCTTCGCTGAACACAATGATTGTGTATAGCTGCAAGTATAGATCTTCGCTGAACACACTGATTGTATATAGCTGCAAGTTTAGATCTTTGTTGTACATAATGTCCCATTATAGCTGTACTTACAGATCTTCGCTGTAATAATGTCTGTACATAACTGCAACTTTAGATCTTTGTTGTACATAATGTCCCTACATAGCTGCAAGTATGCTTTGCTGTTAACTAATGTTTCTACACAGCTGCTGCAAGTATAGATCTTTGCTGAATACAGTGATTAAACATAGTTGCAGGAATAGATCTCCACTTGTCATAATGTCTGAGATACTTGCAAGCAGAGATCTTCGCTAACAAAATGTAACTGCACAGGTGGAAGTATAGATCTTTGATAAAAATAATGTCCCTACATAGCTGGAAGTATAGATCTTCGCCTAACTTAATGTCGCTACACAGCTGCAAGTACAGATATTTGCTCTACATAATGTCCCTACATACTTGCAGGAATAGATGTATGTAGTGTACAGTGTCTCTTTATAGCCACATGTCTAGATCTTGGTTGTTTCTTAGGAGTCTTTACATACTGTACATCTAGATCTTGATTGTACAAAAGCTTGTTAGATCATAAGTTTATACACAGGCTCCGTAATTTTAAGCATCAATTTTGGTCACCCAAGTAGCCGCTGCAAAACATCATCAATAAAAATGACTTGTATGACTGCATGTATTTGCCACTGGGTGTTGCCAGATACAGTTCTATTATTTCAACAAGTACACGAGAGTAAGATGACAGGCCAGCTTTCACATCCGGGGACCACCCGCATCTTGTTTAGAAGCTACACAACAAGTCAATGTTTAGAAACTAAACAACACGCAAATATTTAGACACCATTCATCATGTATTCCCCTGTGTGTGAGAGCGAGAGTGCTTGTGAGTTTTCCTACAGATATCCAAACGTTGTTCTGTATTTATCCACGCTAGCTTGTCTCGATAAGGGAAATACAGAAAATCGCCCAAGCAGACCGCCATATTTACGAGGAAGCACGTGCATATTCATGATTGAACGCGTGCGTGGTGCAAACAGACGTCATCGACGACGATGGTGAATGTACGGGCGGACGGTTGCCGGTTCTGTCGGAACCAGTCGTGTTTCGTGAGTTTTTGTCATTTCAAAGGCTTGTGCTTGCTCCGGGTTCGTCTTTCCCAAGCATGCTCGAATGACACTGGATGGATTGATGGGCTTCTGTTATGTGGGAACCATTCGAGCTCTCACGGTCTTGGCAATCAAATGTATTCTTGTGGGCATCGACTCCGATTCCTGGATGGTGGCGTAATCTATATGTTAGAAAATAGATTTAGCTACGATTTGCCTACAGTGACCAAAGTCCCGTTTTCACAGGGACAGTCACGTACTTTAAGCGTGTCCCAGCTCTACTCTTGGGGGGGGGGGGGGGGGGGGGTCCCCTTTTATACAACCTTAATATATATATATATATATATATATATATATATATGTGTGTGGGGGGGGGGTGGAGGTATGTGTGTGTGTGTGTGAATAAGCTCTAGAATCGAACATCAGATACTGTTAATGCATGACATTTGTTGATGGGAAATTTAATTGTAGGATTTATTTGTTTCTTTGTTCAGTGCAATTAAAGGGCCTCGTGTTTCCTTTGTTTGTTGTTTTTTTATTCCTTGGTGACAGTAGTTTCCCCCCCCCCCCCCTCGGTGACAATGGTTTGAGTTTTTAATAATATTGTCGAGTGAGTAATTAACCCTTTCCCGCAGGTGATTTAAATGGTTTGAGTTTTTAATAATATTGTCGAGTGAGTAATTAACCCTTTCCCGCAGGTGATTTAGGAAAAGCGGAGACGGCGTTAGATTGTCCCGTTTCAGCTCAAGGTGCTATGGTCACCCTAGATAAGTCTCACTCTCAATGTTGACTGTCGGAAAAAAAGCGGATATCGGTGGGCATATGCGCTTCTTGAGCCCAGAGATCACAAAAACATTACTCTGAGTGACAACTCCCACATACCTAGTTCAACCTTCAAAGAAGTTATAATTAGGGCATTGGTAAAGGTCACACAAGGTTGGTATAGATTGCTGGTAAGGATTTGTGAACATTTATCTAATGTGCTTCAACTGCTGAAGTTTGAGAATATTACGTAGTCAGGTTACTATCAACGGACAGATGCTAAATCGCATATTGTTTACTTGTATTTATTTGCTAGAAAGAAACAATCGAATCCTGCTACTGTAGAAGATCTAACTCCGGACTCCCCGCGTGGGTCCTAGGGCCGCATTAAGGGTAAGGGGAACGGTAGACCCACTGTTCTCTAACAAGCATGTCGTAAAAGTCAACTAATTAGGGTGTTTCCTTCGAAGTGGGAGACCATCTGTATGACAGGCATAGAAAGCAACTGTCTGGAAACAAGTAAGCCATTTCTGTCAAACGGATATGCACCCAAAACTCAAGTAACGAACAAGACTGAAGTCCAAAAGTAGACGAAGAACCATAAGCTTCCGCCGGGGTTTACAGCCGAAAAACGAGAAGAAGAAATAGAAACCCTGGACCAGTACGTTGCTAAACAAACCACTACCATATTAAGACCATTGGTATAACACGCTTTACTGAAGAAAGTCTAAGTGTAAACACTGTTATGTTCTTTTCTAAATGTCGCGAATGATTTACAGCTGGCTAAATTAGGAAACGCAATCATCATAAAGTTGGATTGCTTCATCTATCAGTTCTTGTTAGATAAACCAACAAAAGAAGCCGTCTGGTCACCCACCACGTCCCGGTTCTAATAAAGACGGCGAAGATGGCGATGAGTTCGTCAGTAACAAATGTAATGGCTCGTACTCCGTCCTTTTACGTGTAAACTGAAGACAAACGGTCGACAAGCTTGCACACAAATTTCTAATGGGTTGTTTCTCGGCACGTGCGATGCTTTGACGTTCTTGTCTGATCATTATTTTCCGCCATTGCTGGGTCTAGTCGGCTACTCCGACATGCCAAGCAGCAATTGTCAACCATTTTTCCACAAGGCTGACCACAAATTGCGTGTGGATTCATCTGCGCTGCAATTCGACAAAAGAGGTCAACTTGATATCCGGAATCGATGATTAAATTGTGGGTACTCATGTGTGACAATCAGGTTCATTCCATGGCCCAGGCGTGTTACAAAACCGCTCCGCTGTTCTCCTGGGGGTGTTTGCAAATGGGAAGCAAACAGAGCAGTATCTATACATGTTTCCGGTCTTGATTTAAGTTACCGCCTGTAAACTTGTTCTGTTTTTTTTTTTTTTTTTTTTTCCCATTGGAGCATAAGCCGTCATAAACCTTCTCACTGTGTACTAAACAAATGGCCATACTTTTCTTATTCTCAGTTTTAGTCAAGGTTTCAACTTCATTGCAGTCGAGTCACCCCATACTTGCTCCAATCCTGTGCCAGTGAAAAACTGATCCCCCCCCCCCCCCCCCAATTTTTTTTTAAAGAACAATAGTTGAACAAACAATTAGTCCCGGTACAATCCAGAAATATGCGAATTCAGTAAAATACTTGCGGCATTTGCTAAGGAAGCCACGACGTCAAGAGAAACAACAACGAACGTTACTGGAAGAGATGAAAGATGCCAGACTAGACCCTATAGATAATATATAATATGTGGCACATATTAGCAGAAAATGAAGGTACTATAAGCAGGACTGGATTAACCAATAAGCACACTAAGCATGTGCTTAGGGCATCACAAATGGAGGGGGCATCACAGAACATGACAATAGACTTGGCGCGGAGCGTTTATTTTCTCGGTTTCAGTATATTTGAGGAAATCTGATCAGAACAATACAACAAGACAGGCTGGATGCGTTATCTCTATTAGGTGTGGAAGCAGAGTGTTTCAAAAGATTAGCGTTTGAGTATCTTATAACAGACTGCAATTTTAAATAAAGGGACAAAACTGTCCATAAATAAAGTGGCTGTATACGAAAATATACATTTTTAAAAATCTTACTGTAAGTTTTTTTTAATTTTGACAGATAAAATTGTATTTTATGGTTTATCATTGTTTGGATTTGGAATTATATTTATATGGGGGCACCAGTGCTGTCTTAACACTAGGGGCCGATGGGCACCTGCTTGAGTGCCCCACGAACATAGGGGCCTATGCTAGTCGGTGACTGCCAAGTGACCATTTACATTTCATTCAGCTTTTCGTCCTTCTTAGGACGTTATTTTTTGTTATTTGAAGCCCCACTCTGGCTTTTGCCAGGGGCCGCAATATAGGCAGGTCATCATTATGGCCAAATGTCTGAACGCGGTTTCTGGGACCTCTCCACGGTGATCCTCATCCGCATGGTGGCACTTTGTGTCATCGGGTGTTTATCGCTTGTGTGATGTCCTGGTGGGGTAAAAAATCCAATCCAATCCAATTTACATTTCATTGCTGTGAGTTGTCGTAGGACCCAGGCGCACTGTCTGCCCAGGGGCACATAAGGCTGTCAATTAGGGTAGCGGTTCTCAACCTGCTGGTCGTGACCTTTTTTGGGGGGGGGGTGGAGTCGAACGACCTTTTCACATGGGTCGCCTAAGACCATCGGACCATGGGGCCACGTTAGCGCAGTCGATAAGAGGCTCGCTTTCAAATTCAGCTGCGACTCGCTACAACCCACGGTCGGTGTTTGAAACCGGGCGGTTCCCGGGGTTCACCCAGCCTCTAGGAAATGGGTACCATAGTTGATACTTTAGGGTAAATAGAGGAACGTCGCTGTAGCTACAGAGTTACGTGCGAACGGCGACACAGGCGGACAGTTTCTTATCAGTTGTCCGTACTCTGGTATTCTGGTCATATCAAGCGCCACAACGGATTGGAAAAACAAACAGCAGAAGGCATGGTACAAGGAAGGAGGGGCAGGGGCCGACCAACAGGAAGATGGGCACAGGATATAAGTGACTCCTTGAGTAGGAAAGTGCATGAGGCGGGAGAACTGGCGAGAGACAGAGCTTCTTTCAGGCTGACCGTGATGAGAGCGAGGTTCTGCAAAGGAGCTGCTACACGATGACAATGATCTTAAAGTATGTGTACTATAAATGAATCCGAAGATTAGCAGCGACCTGCAAGGCTTCACGAAAATGGTCAGCTGAGCAGGTTAGACACGCTAGAACACGGCTGGCTCTATCTTTAAATCTGTAGCCCGGCCGTATCTAGAAAGACCACAAATATAACCGGAGACTGTTGGCAGCTTCGGCTGGCTAACAGCAAGTTGAACGTGGGAGAGCTTTTTTTTTTTTAAAGTGAAATGGAATGGAAGTGGCTGAAAAGACACATACAACAGGCCGCTTACCAACAGACACTGTTTCCTGTCCTCTTTGTCCTAGATCCTACGGGTCCGTATTGAGCTTACAAGTCACCCCCAGACTCATAGAACTCAGCTAAAGTTTCATGACGAATGATAGAAAGAGTGGTCCTCATTATTGGTGACGCACGAACAATCCTTAAAAAAATATTATTTGAGTCTGAGGGCTTTAAGATGATACGCAATGAGTCAAAGAGGTTAAAGTGAATCTAGAACATAAATGATTAACATTTAGGAGAAGAACTGGACCCGGCGCGCTAGCTCATTTGGTTGAACCTGTCTGCGCAGTCATTCGGTGACGAACTCCCTGTTGGCCGGGTTCACGCCCGGGGGTAGGCAGAAAAGCCACATATCGCCCAGATTTACGGTACCTATTATGGTACCTATTATGCAAAGGGTTGCAAAATCCATAGTACTGAGCCATTGGGTTATTATTGGTACCTATTATTTTTTTTTTTAACTTATTTCTTAACACAGCAAAAACAAAGATAATGCATACAAACAAAACTGCCATGGAGAAGGAAATATATGTTAATGAGGAAAGATTGGAAGTGGTGGAAAATTTCGAATATCTTGGGTCACTGGTTACCAACAATGGTGACACAATGAAAGAAATTAAACGGCGACTATCAATTGCTCTTCAAAGACTAAAACAACTGAATAAATTATGGAATTGTACAGATAGAATTACAAAGGTCAGATTTTTAAGAGCATGCATCTTTCCCATTGCAACATACGCCTGTGAGACCTGGACACTTACTAAACAAGCGGAACAGCGCATAAATGCATTTGAATATAAATGTTACAGACAGGTTCTAAGAATATCTTGGGTAAAGAAAAGAACAAATGCATCCATACAATAAAACAAAGAAAATTGAAATATTTTGTCACTTGAAACGTCATGGAGGTCTAGAGAGAACAATAATGGAGGGGTATATGCCTGAGAAGAGAGGAAGAGGAAGGCCAAGGAGAAGATGGGTGCAGGATGTGGCAGATGATCTCCAGATGGGTGTATCAGACGCAGGACATCTTGCTCATGATAGGAAGGTTTTCCGGAGGGTTGTTATGGCAGCGAGGTTCCGCGAGGGACATGCTACTGAATGAATGAATGAATTATGGAATCAAGGCCAAAGGGTTGCAAAATCCATAGTACTGAGCCATTGGGTTAACAACTCGTTTTTGGATATTTTAAAAAACCTAATAAGAATGGGATAGAAGAAGATAAGAAATATATAAAATATATGGTGAAACTATTAAGTATACGGTGTTCTGTTTGTGTGTTAAAATATCTGACCACTGTGCCAACAGGCAAACATACAAGTTTAAAGTTGAGAGGAATGACTTCACAGATCGGGTCAACACATGTAGATCGGTCTCTTTCTCATCAGAAGGGCCAGCTCCCAGTCGACTTAAAATAACACAAAATTGCGTTCCATATATGGGCGGTGATAATAAGGGCTTCACAGTTACTGACATAGTAAAAATTGTGTCAGCTTCCATGGCAAGTAGTAGTAGTAGTAGTAGTAGCACTTTTACCCCACTAGGACATCACACAAGCGATAAACACGCAATGACACAAAGTGCCACCATGTGGATGAGGATCCCCCGTGAAGAGGTAACAGAAACCGCGTTCAGCCATATTAATAGCCGAGGTATATTGCGGCCCCTGGCAAGAGCCAGGGTTAAAAGTTAGTTGCGTATCCTTTACAGGACGTTGCAGAACCAACCCTAACAGCCCCTGGCTGTTGTGTGGTTTCTCTAGGCAATTTACGTTCAGTAGTTTGCCATCTCCTGGACGGTCGGCTTTCTTGATACCACTGTCGAAATTAACGAAAGGCGCTTTGCCCGCAGCTGGGATCGAACCTGGCATCCCGGCATTACGAAGCGAAGCGTTCGCATCGACTTAGCCACAGAGCCGACAGAGCCAGGGTAGCGCTTCAAAATAACGAAAAATTGCATCCTGCCAGGGATGAGTAAGTTTAACAATGACAGACTGACTGACTTTCCACCGCACCAGGACATCACACAAGCGATAAACACCCGATGACACAAAGTGCCACCATGCGGATGAGGATCACCGTGGAGAGGTCACAGAAACCGCATTCAGACAATTGGCCACATTGATGGCCTGCCTATATTGCGGCCCCTGGCAAAAGCCAGAGTGGGGCTTCAAATAAGAAAAAATTACGTCCTGAAAAGGACGTAAGTAAGGAATAATAACAATGGCAAGGGAAAACATTACAAAACTAACATTATAGGCTATGTCAATTTGTGTCTCAATATTTTATACCAGTAAGTAAATATAGGGCGGCCGATATAATGCCTCTGTGTATGTGTGTTTGTGTGTGAGTGTGTGTGTAAAAGTGTGTGTGCGCGCGCGTGTGTGTGTTGTTGGGGTGTAGGGGGAGAATTAGCTATGTGGGTATATTTCTGAAATCGTATCCTAACATTTGAAACATACATTCGGTTTTTTAACAAGGGGAAACAATCATTCTTAATGTTGAAATTCTTAGGAGGGTGAATGGATCGGTTAGTTAAGTACCTTTTCATTGTGAATGCAAATTCATTGACATAGACGTTAAAAAAAAAAAGCCAAAGCAGACGAGTATTTTATTGAACTGCATTTCAACCGCAGCTAAACAGGACTGGTAGCTTCTAGAACCTTCTACAGCCACCTTAACACCATCCACTTGAACAGACACGAGGAGTTTCAGTGGGAATCTATCAATTATTTCTTCATCTCCTTTGTGGGATGCACATTTTTAGTTGTTTTTTTAAAGCCGCACTCTGACTGTTGCAAGGAGCTGCAATATAACCCAACGGTTGAATACGGTTTCCGGGACATCTCCACGAGTGATCCTATCCGCATGGTGGCACTTTGGGTCACCGCGTGTTTATCGCTCTGTGTGATGTCCTAGTGGGGTAAAATTTACTTACTTTCTTAAGTGACAACTGTGCACCAACCTGCAAGTTAGACCGTGTTTTCATTTATTTTTGTTTTATCATTTATTTCATTTCTGCATTGGCTGCTGAACATGAGGACAGGACGCTTATAGTAATGCCCCGAGTGATGTGACGTTGCTTCTTAACTCAGCACGACAACCCATTTTTATTAGTTTCCTATGTATACTGTTCTCTTTTTTTTCAGTTTCTACTTGAATGTTTCGTTTTGTACTAGCTTTTCTTGTCCCTATTTTTCTCTTATTCGTTTCTGTGTAAGCTAGTGTGTCGTGTATTTGGTAAGGCCTTTGATAAAGACTGCGAGCCGCCGTGATCTAGCGACAAGAGGCTCGCCTGTGGATCGGAAGGTCGTGGATTCGGATCCTGACAGGGTCGAATGTTTTTAAAATATGACCTTGGCTTCCAGGTCGACCCTACCTTGAGTGGATACCATGTGGAGTCATTGGAAGTAAAGGCGGCCGGTGTGATGCTGAACACATCATCCATCAAGTGAGGTGTGGTCTTTAAAATATAGGTCTAACCTGAAGGCTTGGAAAAGGGTCCTTTACTGTTACTTTGATAGAGCCTAATGGAAACTTGCGGTTGTATTTGTGTGTTTCTGTTCGATTCCCTCCGTTAAGCTTTGCACTTATAGTGTGTGTTATGCTAAGGGACGAAGTAACAAACTCTGGACGGGCTACACACTAGCTGACCTTTCATTGGTGATTCATCAGCCTGGTCTACTTGGAGGGGTGTCCTGGTGTACTAATGTGTTCACAAAGCTTTCTGCGCTGTGTCCTATTTATGTTTTCGGCCCCAGAAAGAGAGGGACTTTCCATACCATTCATGAATCGCGTGTCGCAGGGCTTGTCCTGAGTTGCGCTGATGTCGCGCTTTGTCACCGGCCGTCGATACCGTCCCGAAACATGTAAAACAGGAACTAGCCCCAACCCCCCTAAGTCCCACAATAGAGTGCAGCCTACGTACCTGCATACAGTCGTGAGACCTAGGCTGCACTCTCTCTTGGGACGAAGGTTGCACTTTATCATGGGACGTAGAAAAGGGGGGGGGGGGTGTTTGGGGTTAGGGAAAGTTCTGCACGTTTTGGGACCGTTAATAGCGCTCATATCCTGGAATATACAACACGCGATACTACCAGCCGGTGACCGGGACACCCCTATAATGTAGACCAGCATGAGGAAGCATTAATGAAAGGTCGGCTAGTGTGTAGCTGGGCCCGACTTCGTTACTAGTTCCATAATAAGATATTGCTTTGACAGTCTATACTTACTAGCACGATACAAGATAATGATCAATAACCTTTCTCCCGCCTTTACATTTGAACCCCTTTGTTGTCTAGTTCGTCCTTTATTAATATCCACCACATTGTTCGTTATCACTTATGTTCTTCTTTCTCGTTCGTCAAAGAATGCAACTGCGGCGTGTCAGTTTACAGCATATCTGCGAATCTAGTGCCTTTCGGCAGACACATCTATCTTCTGTGGACATTTCCCACCCCGGATTAGCCTACCAGGATCTTCTATATCATGTTTGAACCCATCAGTGCATAAAATGCATTTACGTTTTTATATCAACGTCAAGGGAGAAACAAAGATGTTGCACTCGTCATCATCATTATCATTCTGTTGTGCCTTTATACTTCGTATAGGACCCGCAGTCTAGTCCTCTATTCCTTTCTCTCTAGTGCAATCCTTTCTGTATCATTGACGGAATTCAGTTAGCTAAGCTAAAAAAAAAAAAACTAAAATATTTATGCGTTCACAATTTTTGGGCTTTTTTTTTTTTTTTACGAAATAACTTTTTTTTTAAATTGTATATTATGTATCCTCTAAGTTACAAATGTATATTAAAATTTACATTCAAAATTTATTACATTTGTAATTGCATTTGTGGAAAGAAAAGGAATTTTTGTGGTTCCTGCAGATTGTCAGGCCGTGGGCTGTAGATTATTTAGTACATAACTAAATCCAGCACTGGCCTCTTTCAACAACCTTCTTTCTAGCGTGTCTCTTGTGTCTCCTCGTTTCCTCATTCATTTTTTTTGTTCCCAGTGGCAGTGCCCTTTTGGCGATTCTCTGCTTCTACTTATTGACATTGATTTGATTGGCACATTTCCGTCTTTCCAGACGATAGTGTTATATTGCGCAATAAGGAGGCATAGAGCTCACAGCCCATGACGATGGTGAGTGTGACTGTTCATCCTCTCCGTAGCACAAAGCCTGGGAAGCATTGTAGTGACCATTTGTTTGTTGTCCATGCATCATGATATATATCTCGACATACCTTGCTTATTCTGAAGGAAAGTTAATACCTGTGTCTTATGAGCCCAATATAATGCCAACTTCTTTGCTTTATAAATTCTTTTTCTTTTTTTTTTTTGTCCTTCTGCTTATGTTGTAAAACGTCGCAGATAGAAGTTATTTTTAGTTTTCTTTTGCCTCATAGCTGGCACAAATTTGCATTGCACATGGGAAAATGTAAACGGGAATTTAACATCCTGCACATGTTCGATCAGAGAAAACCACTGTGGAAGACCTCGGCTGTAAAAGAACAAAAACAATATACAAGTTTCCATAGTATAGTTGTCTTCTCTTACCATTAGGGGCACAGTGAACTCTTGGCATCTCATTAGAATATTATCATTTAGAGTATATTTACTATGTGATAACGGAATATGTTTGTGTCTGTTCTGATCGTTTTGAGAATGAACACGTCTTAACAATGGACTACAGCAGGCGGTCAGCGGCACCGCGAATCAGTGACAGCCCCCAACATATCTATAGCAGAAACCACAGTCGGGTGGGTAGATCTGTAGTAAATGTTGTACACGATATCATCCTCATTATGTAGCAGGCCCTTTGCTCTCACGACGCTGCCTGAAAGAAACCCCGTCTCTCGCCAGCTCTCCCACCTCGTGCACATTCATATTCAAGCAATCGCGTATATCATGTGCCCATCTTCGTGCTGGTAGACCCCTGCCCCTCCTTCTTGGCATCATGCCGTTTGCTATTTTTTTCCAAGTCTGCCGTGGCGCTTGGCCCATCTTCGTGCTGGTCGACCCCTGCCCCTCCTTCTTGGCATCATGCCGTTTGCTATTTTTTTTTCACGTCTGCCGTGGTGCTTGGCCCATCTTCGTGCTGGTCGACCCCTGCCCCTCCTTCTTGGCATCATGCCGTTTGCTATTTTTTTCCAAGTCTGCCGTGGCGCTTGATATTACTAAAGTATTTCATCGTCCGGGACAAGATGCTGTTTATTACTCAAACTTCTTTGACATTCAGATCTTTTAGAAGGTCAGTATTTGGTCTCTTCCTTGCCTATGTTATTCGGATATTCTTTCTAAAACATTTCAGGTCAGAAGCCTCTTATTTTCTATTTTGCTAAAGGGAAAATTCATGCTCTCAAAATTTTAACTTTGATTTTCTTGTTGCTCTTGACCATATACTTTTAATGCTGTTTAGTCTGTATATTGCCAAGGCCATCCTTCTTTTGACTTCTTTTGAACAGGTCCCACTGTCATTTATTTTGGAGCCTAGATAATAATAGTTTGAGACATTTAATTTTTTTTTTATCGCATATTGTTATTTTTTGAGTGACAACTAGTTTTGTCTGGACATTATTTTTATTTTCTCTAAACTGAAGAATTTACTCCGTATTCATATTTTTTTCTGGTTCTACTCATTGGTGAAATGCAGAGGCGTCATCTTCTGAAAAAAACATTTTATGGTCATGCTCTGTGCAAGCTTTGTATGGGAGATTAGAGACAATAAAACTCTGGATTCTCTATCAGCCGACAATGAACTGCTGGTGAATACAAGGCCGAGGGATAGGCACACACACACACACACACACACACACACACACACACACATATATATATATATATATGTATGTATGTGTGTGTGTGCGTGCGTGCGTGCGTGCGTGGGTGGGTGGGTGGGTGGATGGATGGATGGATGGATGGATGGATGGATGGATGGATGGATGGATGGATGGATGGATGGATGGATGGATGGATGGATGGATGGATGGATGGATGGATGGATGGATGGATGGATGGATGGATGGATGGATGGATGGATGGATGGATGGATGGATGGATGGATGGATGGATGGATGGATGGATGGATGGATGGATGGATGGATGGGTGGGTGGATGTATGGATGTATGGATGTGTGTGTGGGTGTCTGTCTGTCTGTCTGTCTGTCTGTCTGTCTGTCTGTCTGTCTGTCTGTCTGTCTGTCTGTCTGTCTGTCTGTCTGTCTGTCTGTCTGTCTGTCTGTCTGTCTGTCTGTCTGTCTGTCTGTCTGTCTGTATGTATGTATGTATGTATGTATGTATGTATGTATGTATGTATGTATGTATGTATGTATGTATGTATGTGCGTACGTATGTGTGTGAATGTGTGCATTTTAGTAGACGCGAACCCTACGATATCAGATAATGTAATACTCACTGCAAATATGGGAAACAAGACAACAGTGATGTTGAAACCTCGACTAAGATAAGACTAAGACTAAAACTAAGACTAAGACTCACTGCACTGAATATATAACCCCAATAAGTCGATTACCTTATGTGTATATCTGAATGACAGTGAATTACAACAACTTTGTTGTTGTTATTGCAGAGATGCCCTCAAGGGCCCACTATTAAAATAATCAACTCGGACACTGGCGACTCTGGAGAACTATACCACTGTCAATGTGGCCAAGACATCTACCCATCTCCTAGACGCTATAAGCCCGCCGCTTCACCGACCAACAGTGTGGTCACGTACAAGAAGCAAATCGGCCGCGATAAGATGCTGGTCGTCAAGCAAGAGTTAGACGCCCCTGTTGTTACGATCTGGGTGGCTTTCCATGCTATCATGTTCATATTCTTCTTTTTGCTGGTGTTAATAATACTGCAGCTGGCGTCGTTGAGAATCCGCAAGGCAGACGAAATCATGGCTGTACTGGCACTTTTGCTGTTCGTTCTGATTTACTTTCAACCTCGCTACTTCCTCCCTTTTTTTGTATTTCAACTAGGTACATATTGCAAGACGTAGGATTTTCAAAATGGAGAATATCGTACCAAGCAGTGATAGTTTTCTGTAAGATGGAGTGAGTGTCTATTGAGGATAAACAAGAAATGTACATTACTTTGTTTGTTTTGTATTTTCTCCCAGATTTACGATATTTACAATGGGATCAAGGCCGAAAGGTTACGATATCCATAATACTGAGCCTAAGGGTTAACAACTCATGGCTTCTGGATACTAAAACAAACAGACATTTAACATCAGATAAAAGAAAATGAATATAATCAGCTATGGAAAGAGGAGGTCATCAGTAAACGTTGCAGTAAACAAGGAGATACTAGAACAGGTTTGATCTATGTTGAAAAGATGGTGACAGGAGTAAAATAGACATCAGTTGTGCCCCCGTGTGGATTCCGGCGCCCCATTGTGGGGAAAACAAGAATAGATCCACTGCCTCCCCAAAAGCATGTCGTAAGAGTCGACTAATTGGGGAGCTTCCTCTGAATTCGGAGTGCATCTGCAGGAGAGGCAAGGAACCAACAGTCTGTATTCAAGAGAATAAGATCTGTAAAACACTCCGGTTCTGGAGCAGGACTGCAGTTCAATAGTGGACGAGCAACCAGAACTTTCCGCCAGTGTACAGCTGGTGAACGCGAAGAAGAAGAAGAAGACATCAGTTAGAAAATGAATTGCCACAAATATTTAATAACGAGCAATATTAAACGGCTTTCTAAACGGCAATTGTATTGTTAACGTTTTATCCTGATAGCATGTAGATTGGTTCATAGATTGTTGATGCTGTTGTTGTTGGTCTTGATCCTATTCTAACTTTATCTTGTTCAAAACATATGGATTGTGATTAGATACAGTGTAGTGAGCATTTATTTGTTATTTGTTACAGTATATAGAGATAAACTAGAGCGCACACAGAATACGGCAATGCGGGTCATTCTGGGTTGCACCAGAGACACCCCAGTGGTGTGTATGCGATACATTCTTGGTTTGCCGACGGTTGCAGGTAGGCACAAGGTGCTGCAGGTGAAGTCATATCTCAGGGTAGCTGCAGACACAGACCACTCTTTTCACGAAGCTCTGTGTGCAGTTAAGGGTCAGCGGCTGATAAGAGGGAGGTCATGGATGGCTCAGGCAGAAGACGCAATCAGACAGGTTTGCATCCTTGAGAACATTAGGCGAGGAGAGGAGTGGGTCAAAGTGCCACGTGAACAGTCAGACTTGTGTAGGGTCATAATCACGCTGAGCCAGGAATGCAGAGACTGGCCAGCAGGTGCCACAGAGGTGGAAATTCAGCAATTAATTCAAGATAATGCTCGCTCGGAAGATTTGATCATTTACACAGACGGTTCAGTGTCAAGAGGCAAAAAAAGAAGTGCTTAGGGTTTCATAGCAAAAGTTAATTGTCGACGTCTGGTGCAGGAGAGCCTAGCATATGATACTACAACATCCAGCTTAAGAATGGAGGTGGAGGCGGTCACTGCAGCTTTCCGCTGGTTAGAGAACACGACACACACACACATTGTGATTGTAACTGCCTCAGAAAGCATGCTGAGGAAGATCAGGACAGGCATGCTTCGTTCAGTAGCATGCCTCGCTGCGAAGAAAACGAGTGAGGAGCAAATGACATTCGATGCAGTAAAGCTGGCCAAGTATTGGGACAGCTAGCACCTCTCTTACAACACAAGGCAATCCGAATCAGCACATAGAGACACTCATACAAATCATATACATTCCCACCCTATGCTACCAGTGCTAGACGTGTGGTCACTCACAACAAAACATGAAAGAAAATTAGTAACCATGGAAATGCGGTGTCTGTGAAAAGATACTGGAGTGCCCAGAAGAGATAAAATTAGGAAAAGTTGCACGTACCCACCTAAAAGTGTTTTACAGTTCAGTGGTACTTCGGAATTCGAACGCCCTAAAATGTTAACAATTTGGAATCTGAACGAAATTTAAAGCAAATTGTGCCTCAGACTCGAACACCGCCTCTGAAAACCGAACGCCTGGTACGTTCATATCACTTAAATGAGTTGACGACGCAAGAGCAGCAGAATAAAGGAATCGCAGGCGAAATTTCTCCAGGGGTTAGAGAAGGTGGGAGTTGGAAGGATTAGCACTGCTGAAATCCATGAGGTCGAAAACGCAACAAGTTATTGAGAAGTGGCATCCTGGTAGGGCTATAGTTAATAGATGTGTTAACTTATTCAGTGATAACATTATCAAAATTGTAGACAAAGTAAAAATGGCTGCTAACACCAGAGCACTTTGGAACGCGGGCTCACAGCAAATACTAATGACCCCAACCCCTCTGCAAGTGGTTAACGACTATGATATGATGCACCAGAAAGGATTCTGGTGTTATTATGGAAGGGTGCTCATCTTCAAAACAATAATCTCTCTACATCCGCCCTTCCTCCTCATACTTCTATGTGATGTGTCACTATTTTGATCTAGGTCCAATAAATAAGTCCACGTCTGTGGCTTAGGCTTGCAAACGCGCTTTTATAATGCCGGGTTGTCGAGTTCAATCCCAGCTGCGGACGGTTTGTATTGCGTTGTTTTTTATAGTGGTACCAAGATTTGACCGTTCAGTAGCAATGGCTAACTACTGAATGTAAAATTTGCCTAAATAAACCATAACAGCCCAAAAAAATGCCGGGATAAGTTGTTCAACGTCCTGTAAACAATACTTTCTGTTACTTGATTAATGTAAACGATAGGCAACTAACCGATGAATATGATCATCACGGTGTACCGTATTCGGAAAATGCATTTTAAAGTTTGAGTATGATGGACCCTGGAACAGTTTAATTTTGTTTCTTTAATTTTAAATAGGAAAAATTAGTTCGGAACTCCAAGCATTTGGAATTCGAACGCCATCTCAGAAAAGTTTCTGTCAGCTTCGGGAATTAGCCAAATCTTTCGTTACTGCGGCCAATGAACTTCTACTTAATTCAAGATGGCGACGTAAACGAAAAAAAGATAACGGAAGCTGATCAGGAAATTACCATTTCAGCAGACACAGAGAGGGTTAACTTCATACTTTGTTCTCACGTATGTCTACATTTAAAATTTAAGTTCTTGTGTTTAAATAAATCACAGGAGTTAATTTTAAAAATCCACATTTAATAATAATAATTAATTAATGTATTAAACTTTGTAATAAACAAACAACAGAACGTTCTCAGCTAGATCGGAACCAAGAACAGCACCTCTGATCTGTCTTGACATCTTTAGCTACTGCTACTGGACTACTACTACTTCTAGTCAGTTGTCAACATTGTTGATACAATTAATTTTTAAAAATTTATTTAACTTTTTACGTTCTGTAAAATTATAAATAATATTATAAAATTGAAAAGAAGTTATGAACTCATACTGTATTTATTTAAAAATTAAATCCATTCATTTTCATTATTATTATTCATTATAATTGTTAGGCTCTCCTCCGAATAACGGTCCTAAATTATCTACCCAGAAAATGAACCCTAACAGAGCTTCAGTCATATCTAAAATTCGCATTTCTTTTGCGGCGAATCAACTGCGTGAAAAGTAGGAACAATTGCGCACGAAATTTTTGCGAAACGCAACGGATTTTTTTACGAGTAAACAGCGGCAAAACTAGGATTAACTATGGACGGAAAATTACCGAAACGCAAAAATACACCCGATAGGGCTATCCTACGGCAGGGCCTCACTTTTATGTAAGTTGCGGACCACTTTCCGGCGACTATATTGCCACCTCCGAGAATATCCCCGCGCTGCTACGCGTGGCACGGAAGGGGCTAAACTAGATGGCTGGGACTCACGAGCAGCAGCTACCACTTCTCCTCCAGCTTCCTCCATTGTATTTGCTTGTTAGTCCTAGCCATCTGGTTTAGCCCGGATGTGGCACTATAGTCGCCGGAAAAAAAGTCTTACAATTTACATGAGTTACTTCTTCTGTCGGCACTACCAGCGTGGTCGCATTCGCCACGGTCACTGCGTGGTCGGGCTAGTGGAGCGCCATAGTGGCCGCTGTTGGTTTGAAGTTGTCCCGAGATGCGGGTACATTAGAACGCGTCAGTGCTGATCACGTGTTACCCGGAACGAGAATTGTGACTGGCGCTTGGCGAATCTACAGCAACGTTGAGAAATAAAAACATCGCATTTACCATCTCGCTATATTTGGCGGAGTTGCAATGTGGCACAGCCAGAAAGAACACATATTTGGGCACTATTTACAACTTCTGTGCCACAATTTTCGCATATAAAGGATTTCATTATCGGTAAGTAGTAGACTTCCCCCATTTTCCTCATACTTTTCGTTCCTTATATTTTCCGAGTTACAACTTTTAAATCTTTGTAGGTCAGGACGTAATGAGGCTCTGTTAGGGTTCATTTTCTGCGTAGATAATTTAGGACCGTTATTCGGAGGAGAGCCAATTGTTATTTTGCTAATGAAGGTAAAGTCAAGAAGCACAGTTTCACTGGGACATAAGCCAACTAGAAATATTTACTTACAGAAGGATAGAGAGACTAAAACCTGGAAACACTTAAAGTAAAAATTCTTGACAATCTTACTGTAAATACTGTAACTGAAGAAATCTTCTGGCATCTAGATATCTTAACACAAGAAGATGTTCAGTGCTAATTAATTGTATGGATACTAAGATACTTGAGCATGTGAGAATACATAGTTTCATGCTAATGATTTAGTCTTTGTCTTAGTTGAGGTATAAACTTCACTACTGTCAGGTCACCCCAATCTTGCTCCGTTCCTGGGCCAGTCAAAATCTAATGAAATGTCCGTAACATAATGTGGCTACCTGCCATACTGGATACCATGACTAAGCCGCTGCACAGATGGAAAGCATTCCAAATGAAAAAAAATAACAAATAAATAGCTCACATTGCAGCACCAAACACCTAACTCAGTAGCTTAGGCAGCAAAACCGTAGACTTTCATCCATATGTGGAAAATGCAATAGCAATCCACTGTCAGAAGCAAATATAACTTAAACTAAATATTCTGCCATGCTTAGTTCTCCAAATTGGGCCAGAAGGCATTGTAATGAAATTAGTATTTTACATAGCAAAGGAACAGTGCAACACACATACAAGAACAGGTACACTCAATAAAAATTTGTAAGCAAGTCAGTCTTATCTAGAAATGTTCATAACATCAGCAGAAATTATAACAAGAATGGAACGGATCAAAATCATGGCATGCGGGTAGTAACCCATAAGTGCTCCAATCTTCTTTAAGTCTGAATCTGAAGAAGCTCAGCACAGGGCACAGGCTCTGTAGCACCGGCGAGGATCCTGAACTAATTAAGGTAGATTTTTAACTCAAAATGTTGCCTGGGCAGCGTCGTTAGGCTACTTTTTTCGATTTCCAACTGCCAAGGGATTTTTTGTATGCGCAGCAGTAAATACGAGCATCCGTTCTTACTACCCAGAGACCACAGGGAATTACTAGAAGTCCAAGTCCACATGAAAAATCCCAACCCTTACCGGGGATTGAACCCAAAACCTCTAGCACTCAAGGCGGACACCATGCCTCGAGACCACACAGCCCCCCTCAGGAGATGCCTATTGCAGTGAGAAAAAGAGTGTTAAAATGCTATGTAGAATCTGTATTGTTAAATGCATGTGAAACATGGACATTAAGCCAACAAGCTGAAAAACATTTACTCAAAGTAGAGATGTGGTTTCTGAGAAGAATGCAAAGAATATCACTGAAGGACAGAGAAACAAATAAAACAGTCCTCATCAAAGAAAGTCATAAACTTTTTATAACAATTAGACTTAGACAGTCAATATTTTGTGAACATATGAGATGGAATGGACTCGCGAACTTGGTAAGGGGGCTGCATGGCCTCAGCCTCAAGTGCTGGACCACCAGGTTCAAGCCCCGGTGAAGGTTGGGATTTTTTTCACGTGGACATCTAATAATTTCCCCTGGTCTCTGGGTAGTAAAATCGAATGCCGTATGTATTGTTACACACATAAAAGATCCCTTGGCAGTTGGAAATTGAAAGGAGTAGCCTAACGGCGCTACCAAGGCAAAATTTTGAGTTAAAAATCTGCCCAAAGTATTTCAGGATCCTCGCTGGTGCACTGTGCTGAGCTTCTTCAGACTCACACTTAAAGAATAACGGAGCACTTATGGGTTACTACCCGTGCAATGATGTTGATCCGCTGTTCAAACTTGAAATTTAAAATGGGCATCTTTTTATTGGTGAAAATCTTTTGCAATTTTGCCAAAAGCTACTTTTTCCATGGTGATTCTTGTTCTAATTTCTGCTGATGTTATGATCATTTCTAGATACAACAATTGTATGTGCACTGCACTGAGATTCTTCGAACTCATGCTTGAGTCAGAAGTAGAACGGAGCACTTATGGGTTACTACCCTTCTGCTGTGATGTTGATCCGTCAGAAGATTTGATCATTTACACAGACTGTCAAGTGTCAAGAGGCAAAAGAAGTGTTTGGGGTTTCGTAGAAAAAGTTAATGGTCGACATTTGGTGCAGCAGAGCCTAGCATATGATACCACAACATCCAGCTTAAGAATGGAGGTGCAGGTGGAGGTGGTCACTGCAGCTTTCCGCTGGCTAGAGAACATGATTGTAACTGACTCAGAAAGCATGCTGAGGAAGATCAGGACAGGCATGCTTCGTGCAGAGTGGCATGCCTCTCTGCGGAGGACACGGGTGAGGAATATTGTCTGGATTTTTTCACCAGGTCACACTGGTGTGTTGGGAAATGAACAGGCGAACAGACTGGCTGGCTCTGCACAGCTTGGTGGAATACTGATGCATGATAAGGCAAACGTGGTTAGTGCCTTGTGGGAGAGGATGTACAGTTCGGAGGAGCAGTCTCACAGTCTGGTGAGATTGATGCAGGAGGGAGTGACGGGAGGTTCTGGAAGATGCTCAAGGCTCAGAGGAAAGGTAGGACGGACGTTTAATCGAATGCTACTAGCACCATTAGTATTGGAACTCTTCCCTGGCTGCTGAAGATTGGGACGGAGTGCTTATGGGAATGCCCCGAGTGCTGTGATGTCGGTTCTTGAATAAAATAAAATCAATCATGTTTCCTTTTAACATCATCACCTGCTACCTGATTGTTTGCTAATAACATTATCACCTGCTACCTTATTGTTTGCTGATGAATTGATTGCATCCATGATTTCCAAGACATTTATCTGTCCTTTTTTTTTTCATTTTGGTAAGATGGTCATTTTACTAATACTTACTAATTTTTTGACTTTTCAGTGACTACAGCAAAGTCTTGTCTGCCTTAGTTTTTTTTTTTTAAAGCTAAAATGGATACGCCGCGGTCACCTCACACAAAAGTATTTGTCCAGAGAGATTTTTCTGATGGAATATCAGTGAAATTTCAAACACGATACCCACCAGAACTAGAAGGAAGAGTAAGACAATCTGTGTGTGTGTTCACCTTAATGAAATATTTATATCTCAGAAACAGTCCCCAAATGCATCAGTATTCTTTATATGTCAAATTAGAAAAGGACACTAACTTTAAATAAATACATTCCTGTTCAGTTTGCTGATGTTTGTTTGATTTATTTCTGCTGAAAAATCAGAGTAACACAGGACTCGGTATTACAGTATGATTAGGAGACCGGGTTATAAATGTATCTTCTCTTCTTCTTTGCAAGCAATTTCATATGCTCAGGTTATCTGTTGTGTTGCCTCTGTGAACCGGCACATCAACAGCAAGTCTCCAAGGGTTCACAAAAGTATGTCCTGGATACCTGTTCCTCCTGGCCAGGTTTTGCTTTAAGGGGCAATTCAGCAGTATATGCTCATGTGTTTGGAGTGTGGTTTGGCAGGAAAACTGTTTGGATTGTGCAGTCTTCATCATGTGCATGTATGCGTAAAGTATGCAGTGACCTTAATGGCAAAGTTGTGGTGTACTGCCTTCTTTTAATTTGTTGATTGGGTCATCTGGATGTTTGCTGTTTGGTCTCCGCCTCCAGTTTCTGTACACTGCTTGTAATAATAATTGTGTCTCTAGTTACAGTGCTGGTTATGTCCATTTTTCAGATTGACAGAACTATTTACGAGACAACAATCAACAAAATCAATGAAATGTTTGCTGAAGCCGAGAGCCTTGGATCCCGGACCTGCTGTGAGAGCTGTTTTGCATGTTTAACAGCTTACATTTCCTTGATGTGCATGGATACTCTTTATGAAAAAGTGAGTTAAATGTAATTATATTGTACACATTAATCTGTCCTTCTGTTGAGGAATTTGTGTTCATGTTCATCCTTCATTGTTAATTTCTCTTCACAGTATTTATTTAAAATATATAAAAAAAAGCATTCAATCTATTCTTCTTCTTTGGCTTAGAAGGGAACACCCCTAATTAACACACTTTTACGACGTGCTTGTTGAAGAGCAGTGGATCTGTCAAACCATTCAGCCAGTCGCTGCCCAGCTTAAACTTAATAAAATAATCATTTCTGTTATTTGCAGATTAAATTTGTTCTGTTGGCTATATTAGCAATTGATTATTAAATATTTAGCAGTTATTCATTTCCTGTTTGAGTGCATGTTTTGTAAAGTATATTTGTGTGGGGGTTTTTCACCTTAGAATATCCCCATATATCACCATCTTATTTTTCTTTAAAGAACTAAGAGGCCTGTATTTTACATCCTGTGTCTTATCAACTGTTAAAGCACCCAACATTAAGACATTTGAGATTATTGTACAATCTACTAAGCTTCTATTTTGAAATTTTCATGCATCTGTTAATGTACTGTTTCACTTGTTTTGTTTTAAAGACTCTCAAAAATGTGCGGCGTTACATTGAGGAACAAAATCAGAACATATATATGTCACGAGGAGTCATGCTGATAGACCCTGCAGAGCGTGGACTACGAATTGTATCCTTTTATATTGATCTTTGAGCCTCTTTTGTGGAAGTGTGTGATCAGATAGTGGGAAAGTCATGAATTCTTTTTCCTCTTATGAAAGTGTGGGCTATCCTCCGAATAAGGGGCACAAAAGATGGCGGCCAATGCCTGCCAAAAACAGGGCCTCAGTCACGTGTCAATTGCGCACTTCTGGCGATCTAATTTGCGGTTTTCCGAGTACCGTCACCGCTGAGAGTATCCCCCACGCCTCTCATGCGGCGTGGATTGGGGCTAAACTAGATGGCTAGGACTCACAAGCTAAGCTGCAGGAGATGTGTTTTTGAGCCCGTTATTCGGAGGATAGCCAAAGTGTGATTTAATTTCTGGGTTTTTCCTTCTTACAAGCAGCTGATATAAAAAGGTCTGGTAATAGAAAAGTAAACATGTATTTTCCTTTCTGTTATCAAAACACTAGATTTAATTGCCCGGCTTCACCCGTAACAGTGAACAAAAGCTTTTTCTCCCATCCTTTACCTCATCTCGGTCTTCACCACTGCCCCTTTATGTAGGCCTGGTGGAAATGAGGAATCTAACCAAAACTGAATACAAAATATTCCATCTTATACTTCATCTTTGTTTCCACCACTGTCGTACTTTAGTAATTTCCACCAAGTGCACCGGAGGCTTTCCCTGTAATATTAACACCAGTATTTAACAATTTGGGAGACTGGCAAAAATATATTGTCCCAAACATATAAAGAAATGTAGTTTCAAGGATGATAACAGCAAAACATAATTTTTTTTAATTACGCTTTTAAGAGAAGTAATAGGAAGCAGTATTCAAAGGCATATAATTTTAAGCAGGAATTTACTTTTACTGTTGCAAAAAATAAATAAATTCACAATAACTCAGGCCGCCAATGTGACTGTTAAATTAAACATTGAAGTCATAATGGCAAACGAAAATTTAACTCATGTATTGGTCACGGATTGGGAAAAGTTAACACTTCATTTATAATAGACTAGCTGCATCTGGCCACGCGTTGCTGTGGCATAGTTTGGCTAAATGGAAAAGAGAGAAAATAGAAATCGCACGTGTCTAATATGGTTACTGTCGCAATCATTGTCTGCTCAGATATATAGTCTTCGATCCCCACCCCCCACCACCACCTACTACTCTCTCCTGCATCAAAGGTTTTTGGAAAAGAAAGACAATAGAAATCGCACATGTCTAATATAGTTAATGTCTGCACAGATATAGAGATAGTCTGGTTTTCCAACTTTAGAACACGCACCATATAATTGTGTCTTTATATTAGTGGTCGTTTAAATTGTGTTATTAGTACAGTAACAAAAATGGTTATTTGGTTATCACATGCTAAAGCTGTTTGTATTTTTATAGGAGACGAAAGTAAAGCTACTACTGTACTTGTAAAAAAACAAAATAAGTTGTAGAAGAATTAGAATAGCGGAGGTAGCGTTAGTAAAATATAAAAAAATTAAGTAATGAGATCTTTAAAATCATGTGTTAAGCTCTTTAAGTTAACAATTTCAGTCATCACACCCTCCCCTCCCCCCATCCACCGACTACTGCTCTCTCGCTCTTCGAAGGATTTGAAAATCATCACCTAGCAATTTTTTTTTTTTTTTTACTGACATTGACATCCCTGTCTATCCGGACTAAAATGGGGAGCGAGAATTGTAATAGGTAGTAAATGGGACTAGTGTAATATTTACCACACCATCCTTCAAGTACCAGTACAACTACTTCCACGACCACCACCACAATAGCTAAAATAATGTCACTGCCATCTGTTTTACCATCGGAATAACACAAAGAATTGTGAGCCAGAAGATTTGGCGCCGCATGGCTAGTGCTGTAGCCACGGACTGGTCAGGTCAGGATGTATAATTTTGCTCCACCGACAGAAGAACGTCATAACCTTACCGGCGGTCTCCGGCATGACAGCACTATGATGTAACCCCCTAACCACAACTACTACTGCTGCTGCTACTTTGAGTGGGTAAGGCAGTTACTGTGACCTAAAGCTCTCTCAGTAAACAGTTTGTGCCCCCCCCCCCCCCCCCCCCCCCCCCAATTCACCGACTACTCTTTCCCTCATCGCAGTAGTTGGGAGAAAAGAAAGACTAAGTGAAAAGCAATGAAAACAGGAAAAATACACCATAATTAGGAAATGAACGTTATGGTAAACAGCACAGCTTAAAATCCAATGCAGATGAAATAATTAAATCTAAATGAAAAAAAAATGGAAATCTATGAAAATTCAGTGTAACCATGCAATCGAAAAGTTTGAAATGAAATCATAAGTATGCAAAATGGTCAGATTTAATTAATTTTTTTTTTCAGTATTAAGGGCCACATTGTTAGTGCTGTCGCCACGACAGTGCAGGTGAAAAAAAATGGGTTAAAAAAATGTACTGCGGATTTGAAACCTGGTCTCCCGCACGGGAGCCCAGTGTTCTTACCATTCGGCCAAGCAACCACTCCACCGGAGCAACGAAAAGTGAACAAAATTGTTTGAGATGTGTGTCCCTACTACTGTGTCCCGATTATAACACAACTCAAAACTGCAGGGGGAGTCGCCGCAGCCGAGCGGCTAGACGCTTGCCGCGGATCGGAAAGTCATGGGTTCACTCCGTGGTGGAGCCGGACTTTTTAAAAAAAAATGATCTTGGTTCCCATGTCGATCCAGCCTTGAGTGGGTACCGGGTGCAGTCCCGGGAAAGTGAAGGCGGCCGGCGTGATACTGACCACATCACCCATCTTTTACCGATTGGTCTATAAAAATACAGGTCTAGCTCTATATGCCCTATACGCCTTAAGGTGTGGAAAAGGGTCCTTTACTTACTTTACTTTTACAAAACTGCAGGCAATTGTTTTCTCATAGACAGATATTCCATATATATTATTGAAACGACACAACAATAGACATCGCACGTGTCTAACACGGTTAATGTTGCAATCATTGTCTGCGCAGACGTTGAGATAGTCCTTGATGCCCCCCCCCCCCCCCCTTTCAAATCCATCGGCTACTCTCCAACTCATAGAAGGTTGTCTGAAAAGACAGAAAATATAAATCGTGTCTAATATGGTTATTGTCGCAATCATTGCCTGCACAGATATAGAGATAGTCTTGTTTGCTGTACCACGGCCTACTCTATTTATTAGAGAAGGCGTTGGCTGTACGTATCTCGCCGGCGAATGGTGAGTCTTGCGTTCCAACTACTGGACATGCGCATTTACGAAAGTGGCTTTAATTAAATGTCACTAAATTATAATATTAGTTTCGAAGATTTTTCCAACAAATGTCGTCACCTATCTCAAACAAAGACAGGTAGAATTTCAAACCATGATGGGTAAAAATCCAGTATCAAAACAAACATATCCTGAAAATTTCAGCAAAATCGTTTCAGTAGTTTCCGAGTCTATAGATAATAAACAGACACACAAACATTGATTTTTATATATATAGATGGGCACAGGCTATAATTAACTCCTTGAGCATGAAAGTGTATGAGGCGGGAGAGCTGGCGAGTTTCTTTCAGGCAGACCCTGATGAGAGAACGTTCAGCAAAGGACCTGCTACATGATGATGATGTCATGCACACACCTCTCACTCGCTTTACTTCCACCATGATGGAGAGCATTGGTGCACACCCCCACATTCCTTCAGCACCTCACAGTGTTTTGTGAGACCAAGCTCTTGTGTCTGCATTTCCATCTCTTACTTTGTGCATCTAATCCCTCTCACCCATCCTTACCTCACACAACAGGAAGTATCTACATATGTCTTGCAAGCACTCCAGTCTCTCTCAATTCCTGTATGGGTTTATGAGCACGGGAGTGGGGTGGGGGGGGGGGGGAATAGGCACCCTACAAGCATGTTATAAAGGCATCAGATTAGGGGTTTGCTGAGAGTGAAATAAGTTGGGCTGAAAGGCACAGATATTGCAACCTAGCTGTAAACTACAACACAATATGACAACTACCCTTTTAGATACAAATGCTGAAGAAGAATCTCTACTATGGTTTTTCTTATTCATTTATTAACATTATCTAATCAGTGTATTTTTTCCCAAGTGGTTTCCAGGGTTCCATGTTTTTGAAGAAGAGAAATATTTGCACTCCCGTGCTGCTGTAAAAGGTGACTTGAGGATTTTTTTTCTCTGAAACTAGAACACATCTGCCTCGGTGGTGAGGAACCAGCACTCTGCATATATGTAAGCCAGATCTGTAAAATGGTTGTGCACACAAAATTAAAGATCTGGAACAAGACTAAAGTCCAGAAATAGACAAACAACCATAACTTTTCCTCTGAGATTACAGCCTGTGAACACTAAGAAGAAGAAGAAGTGTATCTATCTGTTTGCTAACTACTATCCAAGCATTAATTTGTTCAGATTGTTTTTTTTTAAATGTAGACATCTTTGATATTATTTAACTAGTGGATGTCACTTATGTAAGGAATCATTTCCCAGGTTGAATTTTCCTTAACACAGATGTCAGCTTGAAATTAACATCTCTAGTATATAGACCCCACAGCGATGATTGTGGTGTTAGGACTGTTGACAACTGTATGTGTTTACTTCATCACACAAGGAGACAGCTGACAGAAACCAGAACTGGTTGTGTATTTTTTTTTAACTGCTTGATACTAAGAAGCTCAATAAAATTAATTAAGGCCATGACCAAGCATGTGTCATTTTATTGGCTGAGTCTGTATATAGAGCCACTAATTAAACATGATCTGTTTGTTAACAGTGTCCAAACACATGTCATTTTCTCAACCTTTAATGTATACAGAGCCACTCATTAAACACCAGCTGTTTGTTAACAGTGTCCCAAACACATGTCATTTTCTCAACCTTTGATGTATACAGAGCCACTCATTAAACATGATCTGTTTGTTAACAGTGTCCCAAACACATGTCATTTTCTCAACCTTTGATGTATGCAGAGCCACTAATTAAACATGATATGTTTGTTAACAGTGTCCCAAACACATGTCATTTTCTCAACCTTTGATGTATACAGAGCCACTAATTAAACATGATCTGCTTGTTAACAGTGTCCCAAACACATTTCATTTTCTCAACCTTTGATGTATACAGAGCCACTCATTAAACATGATCTGTTTGTTAACAGTGTCCCAAACACATGTCATTTTCTCAACCTTTGTTGTATACAGAGCCACTCATTAAACGCCAGCTGTTTGTTAAGTGTCACAAACACATTTTATTTTCTCAAACCTTGCTCTATACACAGCCATTCATTAAACACCAGATCTGTTTTAACACTGTCACAAACTAAACACCAGATCTCTTTGAACACTGTCACAAACACATTTTATTTTCTCACCATTGCTCTACACACGGCCACTCATTAAACACCAGATCTGTTAAAATAAACACCTTTCATTTTCTCAACCTATGCTCTGTACAGAAAAGTCATGTTAGTGATGTGAAAAAGCAGAGAGCATTTTCAGCCTGCTTTCTTTAAAAGCATCTTGTCATATGTTAAGTCAGATTGTATTAATACTAACTGGCCTAAAAGTAATTATCCTAATCTTTTCTCTGTACCAAACACACACCACGTCACATCCATAAAAAGTCAGTGTCTTGGTCATAGGTAGCAATTGATCAGTGTTTTACAGGTAGAGGAGTTAAAAATCATACAGCATTCAGAAGACTGAGCAGAAAACCTCATTCTTACACAAGGACTTGAACCCTTTTATAGTGTTCCTGAAGGGTGCTACTTGGAACAAACACAGTTAATGTTTTACTTTGATAACTTTTGTTTGTCATGAGCACCATCATTTGTGGAAGATGCACACAAAAATGTACTCATAATTCATGTGTATTTAGTGTTTGTATTACTTCATCAAGCTTTGATAAATGTAATGATTTTTAACATCTTTTGTAAACTTGATATTAATTGTGTATGTTTTGATTCACTGGTTTCAAGCATTTATTGTTTTTACTTTTGTTCATCAATAATTGGTATATTGTTATTTCTACTGTTTGTTCTCTTAATGAAATATTTAGATATGATTAATAATTTCTGAGAGAACTGAAGAAGGTGATTAAAACCAGATCATTTTGTTTTCTCTGGTGATGTCATGTTTTCTTAATAATATATTCACATATCCGATTAGTTATTATCTCCTGACAGTTATTTTTTGTGTATTGTTAATTGTCTTGGCTTTTGTTATCAGATTGCCTGGCCATGCAATCAGAAACTGTAAAAAATTTACACTTTGTCTTATATATTGGTCGGCTCTGTGGCTAAGTCGATGCGAACGCTTCGTAATGCCGGGGTGCCGGGTGGATCCCAGCTGCGGGCCTTGCGTTGGTTTCAACAGTGGTATCAGGGGGGCAACCGTCCAGGAAGAAATGGCAGACTGCTGGAGGTAAATTTGCCTAGAGAAACCACACAACAGCCAGGGGCTGCTGGGGTTGGTTCTGCCTACAACGTCCTGTAAAGGATACGCAACTAACCTTAACCTTATATAATGATTGAAATAAAAGTAAGAAGGCAGAATATAACAGTACATATACACAAGAACAAGAGGAAAAGACAAAAGGCCAGGACAAAATAATTGAAGAAGACAGGAATGAGATACCTGCTATTTATAGATGGGACCAAAGAGACTGTAAAAACATTAAAATAAGCAAGATTAGAGTCAGGGACTGTATTACATGGTGAGCAGTTTGAAGGGACTGTATTTAATGGTGAGCAGTTTGAAGGGACTGTATTTGATGGTGAGCAGTTTGAAGGGACTGTATTTAATGGTGAGCTGTTTGAAGGGACTGTATTTAATGGTGAGCAGTTTGAAGGGACTGTATTTGATGGTGAGCAGTTTGAAGGGACTGTATTTGATGGTGAGCCGTTTGAAGGGACTGTATTTAATGGTGAGCAGTTTGAAGGGACTGTATTTGATGGTGAGCAGTTTGAAGGGACTGTATTTGATGGTGAGCCGTTTGAAGGGACTGTATTTGATGGTGAGCAGTTTGAAGGGCTGTATTTAATGGTGAGCTGTTTGAAGGGACTGTATTTAATGGTGAGCAGTTTGAAGGGACTGTATTTAATGATGAGCAGTTTGAATGGTGCATTAGCTTACTCAGAGGCTTCATTACTGATTGCATCGTGCTCTGAAAGCTGTGGCTTTGTTTCACCGACTCTTTCATTCTGTTCACAGGGTGTAATTTGTCTGAGATTCCTGGGGTTTTCCGCTGGAGCTACAAAGTTCATGCTATATTTAGTGTTCTTTGCAGGCAGGCAGATCACTGTTTTGCAGAAAGAGGTCAAGCCATATGAAATAAAACCCAAGTGCAGTCAAGTCGGTCGGTCTTCTCGACATTAAACTGGAATCTCTGGCAGCAGTGTATTTTTCTGTCTTGAAAACATTCACGTTGTTCTTTAACTTTCAGCAAACTAACAATGTCTGATTGTGTTTCTGGGCACATTCAAAAACAAAAAAAAGACTAGCCTACCATGCATGTCATAAGAGGTCACTAATGGATGGATGGGAATATGACTGGCTATCTTGATATGTTTATTGATACTAGAATGGGATGTGACTGGCTACCTTGATGTTTATTGATACTGTGTCTAGTATTTTGACTGTTTTATCTTTACTGATGTGCTTTGCTGTCTGTTTAGTTTGGCTGACTGAAAGCTAGAAAAGAACCACTTGCTGCTGGAATAGTTATCTTTTCATTGTGAGGCCTTTGTAACATAACTGTATCACATTAGGTGTGGGCAGTTAAACTGGCCCATGTTTGATATATATCAAAATGTGGTGATACATCATTATTCTTATATAAGCATCACCCATACAGAGTGCAGATCAATACTTTTTTTTGTTACTTTATCAATATATAATATTTAACTGCCTCAAGGGTTCCTCTTCTGTTAATTTATTCACCCATACAGAACAGTGTTGAGTTTTATGGTGGATTGCTGCTTCATGTCTGTTCAGTTTTTCTGCAGATAGGCTATTTCATGTTCTTGTCCCAGTTTTAAGTATTATGACAGAATGTCAGTTTACTGCAGCTATTGAGATTGTGCAGCAGTTGAGGACCAGAGTGTCTTTGAGCACAAGGGGAGGTTAAACATCAGGAGGTTTGCAGATTTGTGTTATAGTCATGACATCATTAAACTACAGATTCATTTGTCTGCATTTATAATATATTAGGCTGTGTTCTGTTACTCTTTTCTAAAGTTTTTTTGCCTGGGTCATGTTGTCGTGTTTGGGAATGAGCAGGCAGTCAGTTTGGCTGCGCTGGCCCCACTTGGTAGTGTACTGCCCCCACCTGGTGGTGTACTGCCCCCTCTTGGTAGTGTACTGCCCCCACTTGGTGGTGTACTGCCCCCACTTGGTAGTGTACTGCCCCCACCTGGTGGTGTACTGCCCCCACCTGGTGGTGTACTGCCCCCACTTGGTGGTGTACTGCCCCCTCTTGGTAGTGTACTGCCCCCACTTGGTAGTGTACTGCCCCCTCTTGGTGGTGTACTGCCCCCTCTTGGTGGTGTACTGCCCCCACTTGGTGGTGTACTGCCCCCACTTGGTGGTGTACTGGCTCCACTTGGTGGTGTACTGCCCCCACCTGGTGGTGTACTGCCCCCACTTGGTGGTGTACTGCCCCCACTCGGTGGTGTACTGCCCCCACTCGGTGGTGTACTGCCCCCACTCGGTGGTGTACTGCCCCCACTCGGTGGTGTACTGCCCCCACTCGGTGGTGTACTGTCCTCACTTGGTGGTGTACTGCCCCCTCTTGGTGGTGTACTGCCCCCACTCGGTGGTGTACTGCCCCCACTTGGTGGTGTACTGCAACTGCACAAGGCAGAGGTGATCTCTTATCTATGGGACAAGTTAACAAGCACAGTAGAAAATACTGAAACCCTGTTACCTGAGGAGAGTGATGTAGCTGGGAGTCCTCAGGCTCAAGGTGCCACTTGAGGGGGGAGCAAGACCAGCAGTTAACCAGATAGCGAATACCATCGGTATACAGACTCTTCACTGGCTGTTAAGGAGGGAGATGGAGCTAATACAGGCTTAACCTTAGTGCTGTTTTGGCCTGACCTGAATGTTGTGGTGTTGAATTCATCCAGATGAGCCCTGGATAATTTTTAAAAAACTTGTTTCGGCTTTCCTGATCATTATTGTTTGCCAGTGATGTAGTTTTGTCGTTAGAGGAAATATATAAGAAACAACAAATAGAGGACATAAACAAACCAAAAAAAACTTTGTGGAATGGAATGAACTGGTAAAAGCCAACCATAATCTGTCACCTAACAACAGGTCGTAGCAGACTACCTGGTCATCTGTACAAAGTTATACGTTTTTTTCCTTTCTAAACAATTCAAGAAATTGTGTGGTACCAATTTTTTAAGGTTAGGTCACCCCCTGAGCCGTATTGGTTGTAGAATCCTGTCACTCTTAAGGATTGAACTTGCACTATTGACTTTACAGGCAAGTGAACTAGCCACTGTACCACTGAGACTCACTGGTGAATACTGTTAAAATGTACATGCTTTCTTTTAAAAGAAACAGGGTTAAGGTTTGTTGCGTATCTTTTACAGGACGTTGCAGAACCAACCCCAACAGCTCCAGGCTGTTGTGTGGTTTTTCTAGGCAAATTTATGTCCAGTAGTTTAAAAGAAACAGGAAATTGTAATTTTCTTCTTCTTCGCGTTCACCAGCTGCAAACTCCGGCGGAAAGTTCTGGTTGTTCATCCACTTGTGGACTGCAGTCCTATTGCAGAACCTGATTGTTGAGTGTGTATCCATTTTACAGATCTGAGTTATTTGTATGCAGACTGCTGGTTAGTTGCCTCTCAGGCAGATGCACTCTGACTTCGAAGGAAGCTCCCAATTAGTTGACGCTTACGACATGCTTTTGGGTTGGCAGTGGGTCTATTCTTGATTTCCCTATAATAGGGCCACATAACCCACATGGGGAAAAATTGTAATTATTACCATCCTGTTACTGTAATCTTGCAGAATTGTATTATTAGTCATTGATATATCAATGATGGTCATAGCAATGCACAGATTAAACAGCCTTAAAAGTCTCTGGTTAAGCACCAGAAAGGAGATTAAAATAGGAATTTTGAGACCATGCATCTTCCCTGTGGCTACATACGTGGACTATCTCCCAGTCCTTAAGAAAGAGTATAGGGGCTTTTGAGCTGAAATGCTATAGAATCTCAGAATATCTTGGACAAAGAAGAGGAGAAATACTGACATCTTGAAAGATCTGAACATCAAGGAAGATTGGCTTCTTCTTCTTCTTCTTGTGTTCGCTTTCTGATTTACACTGACAGACAGGTTCTTGTGATAAACTTGACTGTTTTAATGAGTTCATTTTTAGTCCCATACAACTTTGTGTACAGTGGTGACTCACTGGGCCAGTATTCCTTTCTTAATGGGCTGAACAAGGGACAGTCTTGCAGGACATGTTCTGTAGTCTGCACACATAGCCCACAAGGGCAAAAAGGTGAACTACTTAGACGAAGCCTGTGCATATGCTGGTTAAGTTTGTTATGTCCTGTCCTGAGACGTAGGACAATGACCTGCCCATGCCGGTCAAGTAAGTGGTAGTCATCTCTGGCCAGACTCTGTTCACTTCTGATAGCCTGGATGGCCCTTTTCTTCTCATAGTATGTTACTGCATTCTCTTCTTGGTCACATTCTGCCCCTTTTTTAGCAAGTTTATCTGCGGTTTCGTTTCCTGGTATACCACAGTGGGATGGCACCCACTGGAGTACAGTACACTTTTGGGCAGCCACCTTGCCAAGTTTAGATCTCAAGTGAGGGAGTTTGCCACTCTTGAGGGCTTGAAGCACTGAAAGCGCATCTGTGAATATAACCACTTGGTGGCAGTCAGAACTGGTGTTGTGTAACATTTCGGCAGCCTGCTCTAGTGCTACAATCTCTGCTGTGTAGTTGGAACAGAATTTACCAAGTGGGTATCCACTTTGTGTGGCGGTGGTTGCCTGGGTATGTAATAAAGACTCCAGCACCCCCATTTTTAACCGCGCTGGTTGCTGATCCATCTGTGTAAATATGTATCCATGACTGTTCGGGATAGTTTTCATGAATCATGCTAAGAGCAGCTGTTCGTTTTTGAAGATCATTGGACTCATCTCCAGTTGTGAATCCATTGACTGAAGTCATTATCTGTATTGTATCACTGACTTGCTCCCAAGGTACAGGGTATAGGGTAGGTTTCAGCGGTGTTGTTCTAATAGGTAGATCAGCTTGGTACTGTCTTCTAAGTCTTTTCCCCCGATGGACAAAGCTGCTACGTTTGAGACGCCCTAATGCCAGATCATCTAACCTTTTATTCATTGGGTGTGACTGCATACTATTAAACTTCTCCATCTGGATCATAGTTTTAGTGTCTCTTCTATAGGACAATGTCTGCATTGCAAGTATTTTCTGCATCTTCAGGATTGGTGCAGTTTTCATGGATCCTGTGATGAGTCTAAGAGCTTGATTTTGCACTCTGTCTAACGATTGTAGGTGGGAATTAGCAGCTGTTGACCATGCTGTTGCACCAAACTCCAAGTGGGGTCTTATCGCTCCATTATAAACTTTCTTTAGGGTTTTTCCATTTGCTCCCCATCCTGTACCTGCCAATTTTCTAAGTAGGCCTAGTCGTCTCCTGGCCTTCCCTTCTACATTTTCTATATGTTTGCTCCATGTGAGCCTTTTATCAAATGTTACTCCAAGATAAGTGGGGAAGCTTTCTTCCTTTAGCAAGGATGTTCCTAGGTGAATACTAGCAGCTTTGTCCCTGTGGAAAGAGAGAAAAGCGTTGTGGATGTTTTGTCTGTGTTGATGGCAACATGCCATTTTTCTGCCCCATGTCATCAAGAGATCTGCTGCTCGCTGCATTCTTATATTTGCCACTGTGGTGTGTTCATCGGTACACCAGAGTGCCAGATCATCTGCATACAGGGCAGCTTTTACTCCTGTAGGGAGGTCTTTCACCAGATCATTTATATACACAAGAAAGAGAGTTGGAGAGATAACTCCTCCCTGTGGTACTCCTTGCCGAAGTAACACTTTTCTACTCTGCTGGCCATCAAGACTGACTCTAGTTCTTCTGCTGTGTAAGAAGGATTGGATCCATTTTAGCATGTTTCCTTGGATTCCATTTCTCTTCAGTTTTGCAATGAGACCATCTTTCCAGACTTTGTCAAAAGCTTGTTTGAAGTCAACCCATACCGCCAGGACCTTTTTCTTCTCTTGGAAGGCAACCTCTACAGCTTGTGACAGGTAGGTGACTTGATCTTCTATGCTGTGACATTCCCTAAACCCAGCCTGCTCTGGCACCAAGATCTGCTCAGATTCTAAGTGCCATTTCAGTCTTGAATTTACAATTCTTTCCAATGTCTTTCCTACACAGCTTGTGAGACTAATTGGGCGATAGCTCGAAGCCTGTGTCTTAATTTTTCCTTTTTTTAAAATGGGTATTGTGATGGCTTCTCTCCATACTTGAGGCACTAAACCTTTCTCCCAGCTGATGTTGAAAATTTCCAGCAGCTTTACTTTAGCAGATGAGGTCAGGTTGATTAGCATTTCGTTGCTGATTTCATCCGGACCTGCAGACTTTTTTAACTTAAGCCTAAAGATGGCATTTTGTAGTTCACCCATGGTAAATGGCTCCCTCATAGAGGCAGGAGTATCTGTCTGTCTCTTATTTGTTTGTTTGCTTGTTTGTATTTCTTTCCTTATTTCTCTCTGATGGTCCTCATTAAGGGTCAGGTTGCTTTCAACACTGAATGTTTTGGCAAACAAATCTGCAGCTTGTTTTCCTCTGAAGATTTTGTCACCATCACTTAGCGTGATTGTTTGTCTAGGCGAGAAACTCTCTTCATTGAGTGATTTGGGTAATCTCCAGAGTTTCTTGCCATCTTTATCAAGGTTTAGAGCTGCTGTTTTATTTCTCCAGCTTTTCCGTTTTTCTTCAAGTTTAGTTCTCTGGAACACTGCTACAGCCCTTTTCCATTTGATGTGGTTGTCAGGTGAAGGTTGGGATTCTGCATCCTTTCTAGTCTGATTCATTGTTTTCTGGCATTCCTGGAGTGTGCTGGACCAGTACGGTCTATAGTTGTGTCGACAGCCTCTGGGGATTGCTTCTTTTGCAGCTTGTAGAATACTTCTATTGAAATCGTGCACTATAGCATTGATATCCCTATTTTGTACCTTGAGAGCAGACAACAATGTGCTTGTCCTGTGTCTGTACAGGCCCCAGTTGGCTTTCTTGTAGTTCCATCTTGTGATGACTGGGCCTGTATTAACTGGTACATTCTGGACAGTGAGAAAAATCGGGCGATGGTCACTGCCCCCAAGCTGGTCTCCCACCTCTCTACTTATCATTCCAGATATATCTGGGGTAGAGAAGGCAAGATCTGGGGTCGACGTTGTCTGCCACCTTCTGGAGTAGAAGGTAGGCGTATCTGAGGGGGCATTTATCAGGATCAGAGAGTGGTCATCTTGCCATGTTTCCACCTCTTCACCCCTATTGTCGAGATGGTTATAGCCCCAGCTCTGTGAATGACTGTTGAAGTCTCCAACTGCAATAAAGTTGGTGTTTGGTACTGGCACAGAGCTGAGGTTTAGCGATTTGTCATTGGGACAGTAGTAATTAAGGAGTTCTAATTCCACTTTGTCTGTCTTAAGCTGCAGGAGTTGGTACTCAGCTCCATCCATATAAGACATTTTCTCGCATGGATGGATACTGTTTTTCACAAGGGTGAGTACTCCTCCTTTTCGCCTGCCTTGTCTGTCAGATCTGAAGCATTGGTAGCCTCTCACTTTAAATATCTGATCTGCCTGCAAATGGGTCTCTTGGATGCAGCATACACTGACATGCTTTTCATAGAGGATGTTTTCCAGCTCCAACTTTTTGCTGTAGCCAGCCTGCTTACTGCTGACCCCCTCTGAATTCCAGTGCATTATGACAAAAAGTAATGTGGGATCTTTTCTGTCAAAACTGGTTTTGGTCAGTAACTATCCGTCGCCGTCTCCTGACTCCACAACACGGTTTAGGAGGTCCTCCAATAGCTGGGGCGAGGCTCAGAACCCGGCACTGCACCTGCCTGGTGGAGTTCCACAGGGCGAGCACCAACATTAAATTTGTCTGACGGTGTAAACATATATATAGCGTGGGGTTGCGTAGTACTGTGGTTTTTGATCCGCCTTCTGGCCCAGTATTTCCGACTTCAGGATCTCTTGGGAGGGAGAGTAGGCTCATCCCTTCGCCTTTACCTCGTTTGTTGTCCCATCCAGTTTCCCGCTGGGGGTTAAGACCCCAACCTTCAACTGGATTGCTGGGAAGAACAGGGTCCACCACGTGAAGGTGAGGTAGGCTTGAGCAAGAGAGGCTAATAGACATTAAGAGTCTTGTATTGCGCATCATTGCTCCATTTGGACCCCGAAGATTGGCTAATAAACAGCATCCTGTCTCGGAAGCTGAAATATTTTGGTCATGTCAAGCACCAAGACAGATTGGACAAAATGATAGCAGAAGGCATGGTACCAGGAAGGAGGGGCTGGGGCCAACCAACACGAAGATGGGCACAGGATATAAGTGACTCCTTGAGTATGAAAGTACATGAGGCGGGAGAGCTGGCGAGATACCGAGTTTCTTTCAGGCAGACCGTGATGAGAGCGACGTTCGGCAAAGGACCTGCTACATGATGAAGGTGATATATCAAGTACAGTAAAGTAAGGCATTTAAAATTGGACATTATATGTTAACAATGAAGCAGTTTATGTTATAAATGCAAAAGGCTTATGCTCAAGAGAAAGAGAGAATAAACCCACTTAGATTTGCTGATGTTGGCAAAGTAGGCTGTGGTATAAACATAACAGTGAGACATTGATAGAAAAAAAGTCTTGCAGATCTGCTGTAAACAGACTCACTCAAATATTGTCCAAAAATGTTTGGTATTGGGGTGGGGAGGGGGAAATATGGCAGAGGAAAGGATCAAAGGAAGGTCCCTGCTGTTTTGATTCTTGCCATTTGTTTTGTAATAAATATTCTTTTTTGGGCATTTTATTTGTGTTAGTGGTGTTAAGACAATAAAACAAAGAAAATTGAAATATTTTGGTCACTTGAAACGTCATGGAGGTCTAGAGAGAACAATAATGGAGGGGTATATGCCTGGGAAGAGAGGAAGAGGAAGGCCAAGGAGAAGATGGGTGCAGGATGTGGCAGATGATCTCCAGATGGGTGTATCAGACGCAGGACATCTTGCTCATGATAGGAAGGTTTTCCGGAGGGTTGTTATGGCAGCGAGGTTCCGCGAGGGACATGCTACTGAATGAATGAATGAATAGTGGTGTTAAGGTCCAGTCTTTGTGAGCTGCATTGACACATAAAAGTACATTAACTTTTGTGTTTGAAATGTGCCATTTGAGAAAGGAAAAATTGATGAAATTTTATCAGATCCTTCATTTAGTTTTGGGATTTAGCTTTGTACTGATAGTTGGAATTCAGGCTAGCAATTTTTAGTATTGCTAGGATGATGTAACATACATTTATTTGATCAGCATTTCATCTATGTGTATATATAATCATTACCTTGTAATTGTAAAAGCTGAATCTTTATTTAAATTTAAATGTTTGTGTTTCAGAATGTTGTTTCATTTTTTTTAACGGATGATTTGGTCAGTATGTTCATTTTAATTTGTTTCATGTCTTGTTTAGCTTCTCAGGTAACAGCTTCATCTTTCTAAAGGTAGTTTGTGTGTTTTAATTTCTTCTTCGCGTTCACCGGCTGTAAACTCTGGCAGAAAGTTCTGGTTGTTTGCCCACTTCTGCACATGTAATGCATATGTGTCATTATTGATATCGGTGTGACTAGTACACTTTCCTAGGAAGAGTGTGGGCCATATTCAAATCCCCTCCAGACAGTATTATTTTCTGGTCGGCGTGGTTCTTGGTCACAATATTTTAAAGAAATCGCTGTGTCATGTGGGAATCATCAAAATTTTAGGGATGTTTCAAAGAAATATTTGTGCCATAATAAAATAAACTAAATGTTAGGAGTGTTTCAAATAATATATTAAATGTTAACAGTGTTTCAATTAAATACCTCTTTAACAAGAAAATACTCCAAATGTTAGCTGTTTCACTAAATGTTAAAGATGTTCAGAGAAGTGCCAGTCCCATAAACTAAACATTAACAATATTTTAGGGAATGCACTAAATATTAGGAACATTTTAAGGAAATACTTATCACCTTCTTGGAGCTATAAAAAATGTTTTTGTTTTTTTGTATTCACTTGTGACCGAGCTGACCCAAATTGTACTGTAAGCATGTAATTAAACAGTTAAGGACCTTGTGTATTCAGCACCAGTGCATCTTAAATGAAACACAAAATGGTATTATCTGAGGTGTGAACTGCATTTTATCATAAAATTCAGTGAAACCAGAGAGAGGCAGGGTAAAACAAAAATAATTCATGAGAGAGATTCTTGCTAGATGGCAAGAGTGAGAGGCACTAGATACTGTTGTCACCACCAAAATTAGTGTTTTATTTTTATGTATATAATTTTGTTGCTGTATGTAACTAGCTTTTGTATCCAGTAGTTTGCCTAATAAACATTCATGTTTACAATATGGAGTGTAGAGTTTTCTCTTTGCTGAACTTATTTTGTAACAAGCTACCTACTGTGTGATTTTTCTCTGTATGTTATAATCACTCCACATATTACCTTGTAACCTTGCTCTGTGTTTCCCTTGAGTTGTTGAATTGATATCCATAAATACCCAAGACACAAAGAATTAAAATAATTAATTTTCTGCACAAATGAATAAATGTTTGTATTTTACAAGTAATTGTTTTAGTTGTTCTCAATATTTCCATACAGCAGTACAGATTTGACAATGTATTTAAAACAAATTTCAGTTTAGTGACATGTTTATAAGACACAGTTAACGCTTTTGGCTGCTTTCAAACCTGGGCAGCATTTAGGAGGTCAGGATATTAATTAATTTACTAAAAAAATTCATTTAGGTGGATTTTATTGTGAACCAGTTGTTTTTAAACCATGCAAGAATATCCCATAGCCTCATTGATAGAGGTCATGGCTATCATTCATTTATTGACTTACGTTCTTTTTAGGACGTAATTTTTTGTTATTTGAAGCCCCACTCTGGCTTTTGCCAGGGGCCGCAATATAGGCAGGCCAAAAATATGGCCAATTGTCGGAACGCGGTTTCTGGGACCTCTCCACGGTGATCCTCATCCACATGGTGGCACTTTGTGTCATCGGGTGTTTATCGCTTGTGTGATGTCCTAGTGGGGTAGAAAGTCAGTCAGTCAGTCATGGCCTGAGTCACCATATACTTTTTTAAAGCCCCCAAGAATATATTTTATTTAAAACTTCACTATGTTCTTTGCTTTATATATATATATATATATATATATATATATATATATATATATATATATATATATATATATATATATATATATATATATATATATATATATATATATATATACATATACATATACATATATATATATATATATATATATATATATATATATATATATATATATATATATATATATATATATATATATATATATATATATATATATATATATATATATATATATATATATACATATACATATATATATATATATATATATATATATAGATAGATATATACATGTGTGTACATACAAATATATACATACAAATATATACATACATATTTATATATATATATATATATATATATATATATATATATATATATATATATATATATATATATATATATATAGATATATATATATATAATACTTTAACTTTTGGGACCAGATGCTGTTTATGAGCCAGTTCTCCTTGATGTTCAACTCGTTCAGAATGTCGATATTTTTCCTCTTCCTGATCCATGGTATTCTAAGAATGTTTCTATAACAATTCAATTCAAAAGCTCCAGTCTTTTTCCTCAGTGACTGAGTGAGAATATATAATAGGTCTCTTTAAAAAACAAAAAATTTCCGTTCCGATGAATATATAAAAATATGTATGATATGCCACTGGTGTAAAAAAGGTCCTTTCCAGGAGCTGAATTTACAGAGGGGAAGAACAATTTTTCATTGTTAAACACACATTTTTAATATGCACACATAAATACATAATAAAAATAAATTAGACATAAACTGCAAAATCCATTTCTGCAGTAATAATTGTAATTTGACTGATTACATGCACAAATAAACTGCAGTAATGAAATCAAACTGAATGACAAAATCACCAATGCAGAGGGAAAGAAACAAATCCCAGTGATTCAAGAGGTGAAGAAATGACACTAGTGCTAAAACAGAAGACACTGGAAAAACCTGATAATATAATAAGAAGGTTCTTCCTCTGCAAGAACAACAACAAGAGACAGATGAATTATGTAAGGAAGGCTTAGTTTTCTAGCATGTCCTCTGGTTGTCTCAACTCTGTGTCAAAACCTGATACAACTACTCTTTTTGTTGTACAGCTCTCTTTCTCTCTGTACGTGTTTGTGTGCATGTACGTGTGCGTGAGCGAGCCTGCATCTCTCATTCCCCCCACCTGTAAAACACAATGAATATAACATATGTATTCTGTGTGCTGGAAATAATCTCAGCCTGTTATAACTCAGGAATTTGATTTTCAACTTCCTGTGGGTTCAGATTTCAAACAAGTAGTCAGATTGTTCTATGTTCAGATTTAAAGCTAACAGTCAAACTTTCAACATCATCTGGGATCAGATTTCAGATTAACAGTCAGATTTTCATGCTCGGGGTTCTCATTTCAGACTGTCCTACATACAATACATTCTGGATTAAGATTTTAAGAAAAGTTGTATCAGATTTTTAACATTCTCTGGGATCAGAGTTTAGACCAACAGTCAGATTTTCATGTTCTGGGTTCTCATTTCAGACTAAGTCAAATGTTCAACACATTCTGGATTCAGATCCACACGAGAAATGGTATCTGGATTAAACAACTCATGCAGAAGCGTGTAATTCAGTTTCTTTGTGCTCATGGCTGGTTTCTGGTGCACTTCGAGATCCAAATATGGTACTTCCTACTCTAACGCTGGTGCTTCCCATTTCAATCTGAAAAGTAAACAAGTTACCTTGAACTCACTATGAAGAACATATATGTTTTTCAGTTACTGCAATTTTAAAAAAAATATAAATATTTATATCATCAAGTGCCTTGCTGACTGATGTGGGTGATTATGCCTCTCTACAGTCTGCGATCTTCAACTGCATTTTATCAAATTGTGTGTTGACACCTCTCCATGCCATGACGAAAGGCTGTCAAGAATCATCTCGTGTTGGGTTCCTCTCTCTTTCTTCAAATCTTTTGAGAGGTCACAACATGCTCTCTTTTTTAACGTGACCAATAAATGAAGTCTCTTTCTGATGTTTGTGATAAGTTGTCTTTGAGCCTCCTGCCTCTTTCAAATCACCTGGGATGCTCTTTATCATGCCTTTAAATACATATATATATAAATATATATATGAACACACAAACACATAGACACGCATATATATGTGGGTGTGTGTGTATATATTAATCTTCTTCTTTAGATAGCTTGACAAAGATTATCTATTTCTGCAATGACATCTCTAGTATGAACATATTTTAATAATTAAGGAGAGAGCTGAAAGAGGAATTAGAAGAGATAAGTCAAACATATCTGGCCACACTAAAAGCACTTATATTTCTTTTCTTTTTTTAAATCAGAGAAGAGAGAGGTCAAACACAGGCAAGTAAGACACAACTACAACACAAAGACATGGAGGGATATCAAGCAGAGACTTTACAGTGATTGCCTAAAGGTAAGCAATGATACAAGGCAGGAAGATGGCATCAAGAGGTGGGTGAACACCATGGGTAAATAAAGTAACAAACAAAAACTGCTGGAGACCCATTGCAGCCAGCTTCATAATGGAGATGGAACTTAATGATATGTCATCGTCTTCTTCAGTGCTCATCATTAGAAGGTTGTTAGCATGTTGTGGTTTACATGTTGTTCTTCCATCACGAGATGTATTACTAATAAAGACCATTGTTTATCTAAAGCAATGATAAATGGATGAAAGTGACTTGCGCAAGGGCTTGGATTTAAGTGAGGAAGAATTGCCCAATTCATCGACCTCACTCTCTGGCCTGTGTCCTTTTTGATACAATGGCAAGACTATCTCGAGACTACTGGAAATGGACCTAGGTGCAGTGGATGACCAAGGCGGCTCAAGTGCCCTGCCTTGTTCGAAGCTCTCCATACAGCCTACTGGTAATCGCCTTTTAGCCCGTTAAACTATGCAGGGTAGGCATATCCCAATCACTGAGTGGTTTAGAACTAGGTTGGCTACCCTCTCCCGGTTTAGCCAGCCTGTCAAAGCTGTCAATGTATGATTCGTTCCTAGGGATGAAATAATTAAGGTGCAGTGTGCTTTTTTTTTAACCCCCAAAATGGAGCCCCAGAAGCCACATGGGGATGTCACTTAGTACTTATATAAAAGCAACAAAATTTTACAAATGAAAAATTGTAACTGAAGTAGCAAAATGCAGTACTCACAGCATGTTCAAAATCGTTGGACATGCCCATGCTAAGATCCAAATCCTGTGGCCTCATGTCCAATTCCTTGCACACATTTTCTCGAGCTTTGAACAGTGCCTTTAACAAAAAATGAAATAAGTAAATTTCACATGAAACTTCATGAACAAACTCTAAAAAAAAAACAATGTTCTGATTATCCACGTGGCCTGATGTTTATAGTAGCCTAATGTTGAAACTCTAGCAGTGGAAAAAATGTGTTCATTCTTCCAATCAGCACAGTTGTGTTCTTACCCAATCCTCACATAATCCTTGACAGTAAAACAGGGAGCTTCTCAAAATGCTGTAGCAACTGTCACAGTATATTTTCAGTGTTTGTAGCATTAGTGATCTTAGCTGTTTCTGAAAGCATTTTGTAGCTGTATAAATCCTGGTGATTATTAAATATTTGTAGCAGAAGCAATATTAGTGCGTTTTAAAAGTATTTGTAGCAGTAGTTATCTTAGTAATTTTTTAATGTTTGCAGCAGTCTTATCTTAGTAATTTTTTAAGTGTTTATAACTACTGTAATCTTTGTAGTTTTAAATAGTGTTTGTAGCAATAATAATCTAAGTGATTTTTTAAAGGTGTATATAGCAGTAAATATATGGCCTCAGTCAACTTTCTAATAAAAAGTGAAGTAAAGTAAAGATCCCTTTTCACGCCTAAGGCGCATCGGGTATATGGGAAGAGTGTCCCATATTTTTTTACAGACCAATCGGCACTGGATGGGTAATGTGGTCAGCATTACGCCAGCCATCTTTACCTTTAAAAGACAGCCATCCTGGTACTCATTTTAAGCTGGGTCGACCTGCGACGCCTCATACCATGATAAAAATCCACGCAGCCAGCAGTGGGTTTCGATTGCGGTTCGTTGGATTACGAGTTGGACTCGCAACGCCTAAGCCACGGACGCCGCCAACTTTCTAATAGCTTATAATACATTGTCCAGGTTTATAATGAACTTTGATTTACCTGAAAATCTGGATTTGGGCCTGTACTTGGATCATGATCAAAGGAACCAATAGTCATCAGACCAACCAGGCTAATTCTGGGACACTCTTCTTTAATATACTTCACCAGCTGTACGACTTCTTCGGGTGCACACCCACTTTTGCCTGGAATATCATGGAAATCAAAAGTACCAGAAATGTGTAAGAATATATATAAACTGTGTGTATATAATAGTCATAACTTTCAAATTCAAAGCAATGAAATGCTATTAAATATATCAAAGACACATTTTCCCATTACAAATGTGAATAAAGAAGGTGAAAATGCAACTATTAACAGAAATATAAAAACACACCACATTCAATTGTAACTGCTGTGTTACCATGGTAAATGCAAGCTTACATCTATGTTCCTTTGTCTATATAGCATCGGACTTGAAGAGAGTATTGCTGGAGCTTCAACAAAGTCCATATCTGCTTCATGCAAGATGGCAGAAAGCAATACATACAATGTGTATATAGGAGACCAATGCGGAGAAAGGTATTGGTTAATGTGAATAAGGGCATGCTCAGAGGCATGACACTGCAGCCAGCAGTGTTAAGTTTGGCCAGCTTCTCTTTGGAGGGGTGGAAAGTGAAATTTAAGTAGCCTGTCAACAACCCATAGAGCACCCAGGTCAACCACACCTCCTCGTGGTGCATGCCAGAAAATCGAAGCCGTGAGGTTTCAGGCTAACAGGGCAATGTCTTGCCTGGAAGGAGATGAGCACCAACCAGGTCAGATGCTTTTCCTTGCCCTGCCATGCGATGGGCCTAGCAAGCTGGAGTGATGTATGATTGCTACTACACAAGAAATAATGAACACCCAAGCCACCCAAGAAGCGCAAGACAAATACAGGAAACTATGACACTCGGCTACAACCTGGTATCAGTGAGATGACAAAAGAAGAAGAAGAATGTCAATAAAGGTTAAGGTTAAAGCCCGAGAGGATCAACTTCACTGCACCAGGTTTTATTCCTTATGAGTCAGTCTCTCCTCAGAGTAGCGAGACCATCTGTTGAGGGGGTGGGAGTATAATGACTCCATGGGTTTCACTAGCAGGGAGAGTTAAGATTAGTATGTATGCACAGGGAGAGTAAACATCAGTATGTATACCAGACAGAATTAGACAAAGATGGAGATAAGCTCATGTGGGTATTTTAAAATTATAATTTTTCTCTAAGAAGAATTAAAATTGTTTTCTACCAAAACTTATTTAATTCCAGAAATCTGCTGTGCAAAACATAAATTATCACAATAATTATCAATCTGGAAAGTGAGCTAGTAATGTCCCCTTCCCCCCCCCCCCCCCCCCCTTTTCCCCCCCCCCCCCCCCCCCCCCCCCCCCCCCCCCCCCCCCCCCCCCCCCCCCCCCCCCCTTTTCCCCTTTTTTTTCCTTCAAGGGATTAAATAAGTATTTTTTTTTTAAATAATAAAAATACAGTTTCAATATAATAACTCTAATACAAATTAACGAATGTTTATAACAGAGACAGACAACATACATGAAACTAAAATACTTACTTTCTTCTCCACTTGTGTTCACCTGAGCCATGACATTAAGAGGATCTATTTTGTTTAATCTCTGCCAGGTTTCATTTATGGCTTTTGCAAGTCGGATACTGTCGACTGTTTCGACAACAAAAAGATTTGGTACATCTGGGGATGAAAAATCTTTCAAGTTTTAAAGAAGTACGGTTTTTCAAATAATTTCATGTACTTATGTTTATTTTAAATTTATGATAAATAAATACATTTACTTACTTCCAAATGCTTCATCTTCTTCTTTGCGCTCACCTGTGAAAATCCCAGATGCTTGTTCACTTCTGGAATCTGGTCTTGTTTCAGAAGTTGAGTTTTCTTCTTCTTGGTTCATATTATTCTAAGAATTTTTCTGTAGCATTTCAGTTGAAAAGCTCCAGTTTTTCTCTTCAATGACTGAGTAAATGTCCATGACCCTTCCTGATAAGTTGCCATGGGAAAGATGCATGATCTCAAAAAAAATTTCTAACTAGCTTGTAGGTACCATGCCACAGGTTCTTCATACTGTTTACTTCTTCTTTCTTCTTTGCATTCACCAGCTGTAAACTCTGGCGAAAGTTCTGGTTGTTCATCCACTTCTGGACTACAGTCGTGTTCCAGAACCTGAGTGTCGTGTGTGCATCCGTTTTACAGATCTGACTTTTTATGCAGACTGCTGGTTCCTTGCCTCTCAGGCAGATGCAATCTGACTTTAAAGGAAGCTCGCAATTAGTGGACTCTTATGATATGCTTTTCGGGTAGGCAGTGGGTCTATTCTTGTTTTCCCCATTACAGGGCCCCGGAACCCACAGGGGGACATGCTGTTTAGACTCTGCATTGCGAAAGCCGGTCTTTTTTTGGGAAAGGGGGCGGGGAGAAGTCTCTTGTGCAGTCATCATTGTTGTTCATTACTGAGCCTAAACATTCAAAATATGCGACATTGTTTTAAATCTCCTGGCTATTGATTTTAATATGCGGTTGATGTGTTGTGTTCACTGTGGACATAATTTTTATTTTCAAATTCCACTAAATGAGTAAAAATACATTAAAATTGGGAGTAGTCTACATTACAATTAATAAGTAAAATATAAATACCTAACTCAACGGCAGAAGGTTTTAAATAATTACATTTAAATTAACATACCTAACAACTTGGACACTTTGTTTCTTTGCAAATGTCCAATGAAATGCCACCTGATATCACGACACCGATCCTGTAACTGAGTAAAAGTATAATATTGAAAATGTAAATGGAGAGAATTTAAAACATTAACACATTTGTATGAAATATTAAATATAAAAAATAAAGAATGCTGGAAAAAATTATAAACTTTAAAACTGAAGTCATTCTACAGAATCTATAAATTATACTAAATAAAATAAGACACCCATACTGCTAAAGTAAATGGATAGAGAAATGTTAAAATAAATTTATATCGCACAAGTTAGTTGTGTATCCTTTACAGGACGTTGCAGAAGCAACCCCAGCATTTTTTGGCTGTTGTTGTTTTTCTAGGCAAATTTACATCTAGTAGTTTGCCATTTCTTTCTTATATAGCACACTGATTCGAAAAGACCTTCTCACGTCACTGGAGCATTGGACATATGGTGCTAGACCATTATAAGCTAATCAGCACTTGCTAGGGAATGAGGCAACATGGCCATATTTACTTCCCAGGATAATTCCTACTAACCATTTTAGACTGAGCATCAATATTCTAGTGAAGAAAAGTAACGTAACTGCAATAGGCAAGCAATAGTTGTAAACACAATATAGGTCTGAACTATTTTAATGAATGAATCAATCAAGAACTGACATCACTGTACTTGAGACATTGCCATGTGTGATCCATTCCCTTCTTTAGTAACCAACGAAAAGTTTCCAAACTGACCGTGTCATCTGTCTCCTGATTAAACATTTTTTTTTTCACCTGCTGGTTTTCTTTTTGAATCACCCAGACCTTCTGCTCTCTCTCAGCTGACTCAGTCTCTCCAGATATGGATGCTCTGTCTGTTCTGCTGCACTGTTTACTTGATCCAAGAGAGCCTTCATAGTGTTCGCTTTACTGTAATATTCGTTCTATTGTAAAGTAGCTTGCCGTCCAGAGAAGCTAATCTTTCAGCCTACTCATTATGAGGCACACCTAAATGTCCTAAATAAAAAAATCCAAGATATTCTTCCTATCTGAGTCTTGTCAAGCGATGAAAGCCATTCTGAGCATAGGACACCAGCAGCCATTACAAATGACACCCTTAATATACAAACAATTGGACATCTATTTAGTCCTGCAGTTTTCAATGTCCTCTTCTTCAATTTGTTTTCTCAAGACTTCGATTCCAGCTTCTGTTTTAATCTGAGCATTATTCTAAGCACATCAAGATCTCACTGGTAATTAGACAGAGAGACAGAAGCCAACAATGTCACATATCAATTACCCCAGTCTTGAAACATCCGGCTATTTTAACATAGATAAAAAGACGAATTAGAAAGTATTAAACCCAACATTAGCTTACTGAAGTTTTTTCTAGTTGTTTTTTTTTATGTAAGAATATAAGATTAATTATCAAACATTATATCAAAAACACAGAAAAAATATAGCAAATGTAAGATAACTTTATCGTCCACAATATTATAAGACACATATATAAATCCCATTAACCTGGAGACAACATATTTTTCTAATTACTCATGTTTTAATTTAGTTATGCTATTAATTACCCTCACATTTCTGTATCACTTATGCCAACATTGTACTTTTCTACTGTGTCTAAATGTGGCAAATCCTGTAACTAATCTGATAAGATTTTATCTTCAAAGAGCGATGACCTCAAAATCCTACACTTAAAACAGGTGTTGACTGCTTCAACTGTAACTACAGAAATTATTCTGGTTGTCATTTTTCCATATCTCTTTCAGCACCAGGCTGCTATTTTAACTGGCTCTATCCAAGCTCCTGCTTTCCTCTTCTGCCTCTTTCTGTTTTCATTCTCCTTGTTGGTGGTTTTCAGATGAGATGGCCATGTATAAAGGCTGTGCTGGGACACATATCTTCCACTGATCCATATAGTTTGGTTCCAAATTAATGCTGACTGAACAAAGAAGACACAAACAAAAGATTGCACAATTTACTGCCTGGCATATTTCGCTGTATCTCATCAGGTGCATACTACAGTAACAATTACATAGATGAAGAAAATAAGTGAATCCTTTATAAGTGAAGTACAATTTCAACAACGATCAAACACAACATGACTGCCTGTTATTACCAGGTCAGCCGTAAAGAAAGAACCATCTCTTTCTGAACACAGAGTTCCGGGCGCCGGTGACGAATCGCAGAAGCTTCGAGAAATCTTAGTATTCTGCAATTGGTTGACATATGAAGGATTTGAAATGCGTTATTCTTAGTCACCACGTGTCCAGATTTTAGAAGATGGCGTGTTATTGCAGAGGGGTGAACTTTGCGGCTGGTATTCTCATTTTGAATATTATTTTGCGTGGATTTTTCCTCCCATACTAGAACGTGCTCAGCGACTCGTTGCTGACTGGTCATACCTGGGATCTCTCTACCGCATGTAAAGAGCATGTCTGCTGCAGTATTCTTGGGATGCCTGTCTACATGGGCAAAGTTTGCTGTTTCTTGAAACTAACAAGTTGTTGGGTTTGAAGAAGTTCTAATAATAATAATCATATTTGCCACAAAGAGTTAAAACAACAGCCGGAAAGTGCACTGATTTAACAACTAGATGAGACACACAGATTAAATTTTTTTTTTTTATGTCTGAGGTACTAAACACATGGTGAATTATTTGATACTGAATGAGATATTCATACACGTATGTGACATCTCTAAAATATTTTTATCTGAAGAACAAAAACACAAAATGTTGTCTCCTAAATAAAGCCAGGTGATGAGACTGCATTCTTGAGTTTCTAACTATTTTAAAATCACAGAACAGACACCAGTGACATTTTCAGTTATCTATTAAATGATATATATATATATGTGGATTCTAGGGTTTCTATGCTAACCCGACCTAACACAGATGCCATGAAAAGTACTAAGAAGTAAAGTTGGCCAGCAAGATACTGACTACATCAAAACTCAAGTGTCGATTGGCCTCTGGCACTATCTACCTAACAAGCCTCAAAAGAAGGAAAGAGGGCTTTTACATTATACATGCAGATGCATACAAAAAGAACTGATTGCCCACATCAGAAAGAGACAATCTATTTTTTTGGGGTCATGTGATGAGAAGGAGAAAACTGGAGTACATCAAAACACTAGGAAAGTTGGAGGGGAGGAGAGGCAGAGGGAGAATGAGAGAAAAGATGCAGGACAGTTTGACAGCATGGCACTGAGGATCATCTGTATCAGAGCTGATTGTAATTACACAAGACAGAAGGTTGTGGAAAACATGACCACCAACGCCATACGGCATGGACTTTGAGAAGAAGATATACATTTGTTATTTCCTTGACAAACCTTCGTATGTTTTACCATGTGTATTTTGTGTTCAGAAAATACTTACTTCAAAATCACTGGCTTTATCATACAGCTCCACCACCTGAGGGGAAAAATATATAAATGCTTAAATTATATATATACATGCATTGTCTTTTTCTTCTTCTTCTTCTTCACCAGCTGTAAATTCTGGTGGAAAGTCCTTGTTGTTTGTCTACTTCTCAGTTTTGTCTACTTCTCATGCTGGTCTTGCTCCAAGACTTGAGTTGTGTGTGCACATCCATTTTACATATCTGGTTTATTTAAATGCAGGCTGTTGGTTCCTTAACTCTCAGGTAGATGCAGTCGGACTTCAAAAAACCACTGATCCTATCTGAGCTGGCCAGGCCCCCAGATGGGAGCCTGTTTCCAGTATGACTGCAGGGAGGTGCAGCCAGGAGATAGCCAGGCAATAACCATGGATATTTAGTGCTTACCACAAGCTTTTGGCCAATTTGGATGATTGCTCATTGTCTTCACCAGGATGAGCCATGGTGGTCCTGGTGCAAGACAAAGTCAAGTTCAGCACCATTGCATCTCCTGCACTGTCTGTTATCTAGCTTTTTTCCTACAGATTGTTACTGGTGCAGATACATGTGCATTATTTATATGTATTAGTTTACCCTACAATGTAACAATGAAAGCCTAATAAAATACTCCAATAACTTAAAAAATTAAATGACAAGTGTTTCCTCATCAAGCAGTAGTCTGACTCTTTTTTCCATGCCAATAAATAATTGTAGATAATATTGAATGTCTGTCCAATTTTGTCTGTCATCAGATTCCAAGTAACTCGTCTATCTCCCATATTCCTAGAACATTACTTTGTATCTTTTCCATTTCATTGACCACATTCTCCAGCTTTAAGTTAAAGACAGCCAGGCAAAAACCATGAATGTTTAGTGCTTACAAAATGTTTTATTTTCCCCCTAATTTGCAGGACTGTTCATTTTAATTGTCCTGCTTCTACTAATTTCAGTAATCACAATTTTAGTGTGTAGTTAACAACAGGTAAGGCACAATCCCTATCTCAAACATGCTTGGAGTCAAGCCAATCATGTTCCATAGAAGAACTAGGTTTTTTCCTCTCAACTAATCTTGACAAATTTGGAGGATCTTCACTAGGCTGTGCATGGGACATTTAGGAATTTGTGCTGCTACTCTACTTCAAAGGTTTTTAGCGGAAAGGATTCATTTGTTGTGCTTAATTATATGCTGATGCAACTCTGTAGTAATGTGCCTGTCTAGATACAGTGAAATATACCTGGCAATTAATTGTGCAAAGTATTGTTTATGTCCATATTATTTAAATTCAGTCGGAGAAAACATCGTTTTGTACTCTGAAACGGTTAGTCTTGGTTTTTACATGAGTAGCTTGATGATAGTTTGGTATCACCCATGGCTTGACTGTCACACAATAATGTTCCAAGATAGCCATTAAGATCTTTCTTCATTGTATCTGCTTTAATTCATTTCAAATTGTGGAGTACTTCTCATACATATAACGTATGTGCGTGTATGTGTGTATATATATATATATAGGTCAGTACAGCTGACCACTTATACTGGCAGATACTCAGATCCCAGACCTGCATTTGTCACCTTGAGGTGCAGCTGAGAGTATCCATCAAGTATGATACCATGATACCCTTTCCAATACTCTCAAGTAGTGTGAGAAGATATTAAAAAATGAAACAAATTCAAACAAGATTTGTCTTTACTTACATAATTTTCTCCAAAATGCCTCTGTCCAGCATCATAAGCTTCAATAATCATGTCAACACTTTTGGTTTTAGACACAGCAACAAGTCTGGGTTTTGCATATTGAAGGCTCTTTGCAGATGAACAAAGACAATAAAATATTTATACCTTATTTCTCTCATATCATACAAGTAATAAACAAGTTCTACTTTAAATCATTGAAAGCATTATTATATGTATGTGTGTATTTGAGCCTGCCTGTGTGTGTGGTAGCAATGGACCTACTATTTCATTATTTTTATTCGACCGTTGTGCCATTATATGTCACACAGGGTTCACAGTATATTTATCCACTCTCTTCTGTCCAGTGCAATCACTCTGATATCATGGATGGAATCCAGTCCAGCACCTGTGGCTTCTCTCAACGTTCACCTTAGGGTTTCTTTAGGATGTTCTTTTTTCTTCAGTCACTTAATTTCCTATTTCAATTGCCTGTTTGGGTATTCTCTCTTCTCGGAATGTATCCAATATAACTCCATCTTCTCTGACTTATCATGCATGCTGCAAAAGGCAACTAAAGATATCTGCAGTGAGACTGGCTACTTTCACCCTATATTTTAGCTGTAAAATCCAATTACAGGTTCACATTAAAAAATCTGGCCATCAGTAATCTGGTTCCTTTAGATTTCAAGCTCAGATACTGAAGTGCATATTCAAATTTATCTAATTGCAAATTTGGAGGTTCTATTTTATTTAGTTAAAATTCTAAGGATTTTTTTTTTTCAATTTCACATTAAAATTCTAAGAAACTTTTTTATTCAGCTGGTAGAAATTAAAATTGTATTTGCTTTTCATTCAGTGTTTATTCCTCTAAATACCTGTTTCTGTTAAATATATACAGCATAAAAAACTATAAAAAATCTAGCGTTTTCAAAATCCTGCACTTCTCAGGTCTGGAGTTTGCCCGATATTTCAATGTTGACCTGTATAATCCTGAAGAACTCTACAAAGCGACTGGCATGAGTTGGCTGGGGGGGGGGGGGGGGGGGGGGGGTGTGTGTGTGTCAATGCTGCACTAGGTGATGAAGAAATTAGGAATGGAAACATTTTGTTTGCAAGAATTTAATTCAACAGAAAAGGTAAAATAATGTTCTTTTGTTAAACTCATAAATGGAAAGTCTATAATAGTAAATTCCACCACATCTTTAAAGAGGTAATAATTTTGAATTTGTTGTATTATTTTGAATTTGCATACATTAATTAAATTTGTCTATCATATACTTACTTCTGGTCGTCTGAGAGCAGCTGCCTCCATTTTGTCTAAGACCAGTTTTATCTGGCGAGCTATGCTAAATCCAGCAGTAGACATTTTGCGCTGCATATGTAGCACAGCAAACAGATAAATTATAACAGCTTCAAGTCTTAGGTTGTGCAGATCAACAAGCCAAATATTAACAGTCAATCAATTAAAATATAACTGGATAAATAATGTCTGAGACTTTTACATAGAATGTTATGTATTGGTCATGCATATAGTCAGTCAGATGGATGCATCCAACAAAAATTATCTATGGGCAGCTGGTTAAAAGTAGCAGAAAAAAATGGATATCCAGTTATGATTTGGGATCTGACGGAGCCAGACTTTTTAAACAAAATGGCCTTGGCTCCCAGGTTGACCCAGCCTTGAGCGGGTACCAGGTGCAGTCCTTGGACATAAAGGTACTGGCATGATGCTGACCACATCACCCACCAAGTGCCAGCTGCTCTATCTAGATCTATATGCCCAATAAGCTTGAAGGCATGGAAAAGAGTCCACACTTTTACAGATATGATTCGCCGGGCTCTCTAGCGTAGTTAGCTAAACCGGATTGCGCGGTGAGCGGGTGGCCAACTCCTTGTGGTCCGGGTTCACTCCTGGGGGTGGGCAGAAAAGCCACATTTTCTCCCAGATTTACGGTATTTACAATGGAAACAAGGCTGAAAGGTTGCGATATCCATAATACCGAGCCTAAGGGTTAACAACTCATGGCTTCTGGATACTAAAACAAACAAACAGATATGATTCTTATTTTTCTTCTTCATCAAATTATTTATATTTTAAATGTAATTGTGCTGTGCCTGTTTACAGCATAGCTGCAATATGTGTGCCAAATGGCTGACTTGTCCAACTTTTGAAGATACTTGTTGACTGGCAAAAGTGAAATAGAAATCAAAACATGGAAAATAAATGGCTAAAAATATCTTTAGCAAGATGCAAAATTATCGACCTCTAGTCTAGAGATGTTAACAATTTCGCCTCATTAAATCTTAAAACAAATTACTTTTTCAAATTGTTGTTAAACAGAGTCCTTATAATTCTCTAAAACTCTACCTAAGAAATTACAGAAGAGAAGAAGAAGCAGAAAAAATTTTCAGTCTTAGGCAGTTTTTATAGATATTCCAGGTGTCAAACCGCTAGACCCTAGATCAGGGCCTCCATGGTTGGGGAGTGGGGAGAGAGGGAAGGACAGACCTACTGTCCCCTAACAAGCATGTTGCGACTAATCGTGGGTGTTTCCTTCAAAGTTGGAGTGCATCTGCCCGGGAGTTAAGGAACCAACAGTTTGCATAATTAGCCAGATCTGTAAAACAGATGTGCATGCAAAAAAAGTTCTGGAACACAAATGGACGAACAACCAGAACTTTCCGGCAGACTGAGCCCATGAACACTAAGAATAAGAAGAATGTGCCACTAATGGCTTTTATTTTGGCAGCTATACTCTATAAAAGTGTAAAGTAGTTTCTTGAAAGAAAAAATTAACAAATAATATTAACTTTTCTGTACAAGACTTTAACAAAACATGCAGCCAATAAGAAGAAATAAGTGCTATGAATAATCCTGAGTGCACACATTTTTAGGCTCTCCTTCGAACGGCATCATAATATGGCGGTGTTCAGAGGAGTCAGGAGAGCCACATTCTGGCCATAAAATAGCCAAAAATATCCAAATGGAGCTCAGTTATATTGAAAAATATGCCGGCTCCGTATAACGAAACAAATGCTCTAACAGGGTCTCAGCGATATGTTACTTGCGGACCTGTTTCTGTGACTATGCCTCACCGCCGAGGGTATCCCCCGCGCCGCTACGCGCAGCGCGGATAGGGGCTAAACTAGATGGCTGGGACTCACGAGCGGCAGCTACCACATCTCCTGCAACTTCCTATAAATTACTTTGCTCGTGAGTCCCAGGCACCTAGTTTAGCTCCCCATCCGCGCCGCGCGTAGCGGCGCGGGTAATATACTCGGCGATGAGTTTAATCGCGTTTTGCGCATGCCGACAAGTCTGACATCTACTGCTGCTAAATCCTCCAATCGGAAGAAGAGTATTGCTAATCGCTTTCATCGTCTGTAATGTCTCGAAATTGTAAACGGTCGCTAATATCGTCTGCTAGTATCGTCTGCAGAAACGCTCGAAATTGTCAACGGTCGGTATTTATCGTCTGCTACTACCGTGTGCAATGTTGATATTGATTGTCAAGTAATCCTAGTTTTGCCGTAATTTGTTCCTTGGCAGACAGTCCGTATTTTAGATATGCCTGAACACCGTTCGGATATTTTATGGTCAGAATGTGGCTCTTCTCCTTACCCCGCCATATTATGATGCAGTTCGAAGAAGAGCCCATTTTTATATACTAGCGCCACCCCCCCCCCCCCTTTTTCCACTATGAAAGCCGGTGTGGGACTCTAAAATAAAAATAAAATAAAAACTGCGTCCCATATTGGGGCAGTTGTTATGCTGTTATGATGATCAAAACGGCTACGAAGATTAGAAACGAATTTATGAAGAAACTTTCAGCAGCAACAACAGGTCACTGGCCAAGTGTAAAGGTATAAATCAATTCAGGTGTGTCAAGCTCTGCAAATGTATTTTGTGTTATTTACATGAAGCAATTATAATCAAGCAAACCTAAGTAACCAACTAGTAGTTGAACTATCAACACAATATAAACTTTATCCCGAGGTAACACGACCCAAGTACTTTAAAAGAGAGTTACATCCCATCGCCAATAATGTCTGCGCTCATGGAGAAGGGGGTGTGTCCCTCACTGATGAACTGGGTAGAGTAGAAGCTGTCCTACATTCACGTTTGATTCTTCTCTCCTGCCTAGTTCCTTCAGAATTATACATTATCGCCACGGAACTACCGCAGTGATCTGCTATTTAATATGTATACAAGCAACATGTCAGAACTAGAAGCGCCAGGCGTTGGTATGATATTGACATTTGCAGATGATAATTTTCTGATTTTGCAAAACTGGCAGAGGAGCATAAGTCATTAGGTAGCAGCACGGCTGGAGTTTAGCTGCCGTAATAAATTATAAATCTAATCATCCCCTTGAAGGATGCAATTTTTCGTCATTTAAAGCCCTACTCTGGCTCTTGTCAGGGACCGCAATATAGCCCAGACATAAAAAATGGTCGGTTCTCCTTGCAATAACGGTCATTACTTGGAGGGCGACGGCCGCTTAGTCGGAGTTCAGTCCCCTGGCTGCAGTGCAATTACGGAGTGGACAAGGCACGAATCACAAAACACAGTGAGTTCAACATGGCGTCTAGGCCACGCGCTGCGACTCACATTATCCTAACCCAAACCCCAACCCTACCCCTAGCCCTAATTATGTCATTTGTGTCGTTCCCTCTTTTCCACTCCGTAATTGCACTGCAGCCAGGGGACTGAACTCCGACTAAGCGGCCGCCGCCGTCCAACTAGCCACCGTTATTGCAAGGAGAGCCAAGCCAAATGGTCTAATGGCTGAACGCGGTTTCTGGGACCTCTCCACGGGTGATCCTTATCCACATGGTAGCACTTTGTGTCATCGAGTGTTTATCGCTTGTGTGATGTTATAGTGGCATAAAAGAAGATAGTTAGACAGATCCAGCTGGAGAATACAGTGGATAGCATGCAGCTCAAAATCTACAGGAAACTACGCAAAACGACTTTCTGGTGTCTAGAGCTTGGTGCTGTAATCAACCCGGAAAATCGGCTGCTTTCCTATACAATAGGATTGTAAGAACTGATGACACAAACCTTCAAATTAATTATAGAAACACTAAAAGAGAAAGCAGACTGGAGTACCTGGATATCACTTTCAACAGAAACCTGCCCTACGTGGTTCATGTGGAGACAGGTGCAACAAAAAATATATATATATATATATATATATATATTTTTTTTAACGTATCCAGAAACCATGAGTTGTAAACTTTTTGGCTCGGTACTATGGATATCGCAACCCTTCGGCCTTGATTCCATTATAGGTACCGTTAATCTGGGAGAAATGTGGCTTTTCTGCCTACCCCCGGGAGTGAACCCGGACCACAAGGAGTTCGTCACCCGGCCGCCGCGAACGTCAGGTTTAACCAACTTCGCTAGAGAGCCGGGCAAACAAAATATGTAAAAAAGACTCAATGTACTCAAGATTATGGCAGCAACGAGCATGGAACAAGAACGATGTTCACTATGTTTCCAGCACGTCATCCTATCTGTGATAGATTATAGAATGCTTACCGTATCTAAGAACTAGCTAATGAAACTTTAGCGCATACAGGATGAAGCCATGAGGATAATTTTGGAAGGTACAAGAAATATCTTAGTAACATGAGTAAGTCAATTTGAAAAAATGTGTACCAAGATATTAGAAAGGGGATGTATACTAAGATAACAGAAATGAGGCTAAGACTAGTAATATCACCCCGGGACTACCCCAGAGTTCTACAAATTCACAAGTGCTCTTCAATGGATATACAAGCTAGGCTTAAAGCACCAGATGTTTGAAGGATATTGACATTTGCATATGATTTTGTTGCATATAGGCAGGGGAGTGATAGGCAACAGACAGCCCGAGAGCTACAGGCAAGTGTAAAAAAAAGTAACTGTTGTGCAGAGACGGATGTTGTCATCAACTCAGAGAAGGCAGCTGTTTTATAATGCTCTCCGGACGATAGAATTGTAAGAGCTAATGTTCAAATCCTCACAATTATTAACAGTAACATCAACAACAAGAAAAGAAAGCGAACTCGGGTACCTGGGTATTATTTTTGATAGAAGGCTTCCTTCAGGGATCATATGGAGGCAGCGGCAGTAAAATGTGAAAAAGGACTCGATGCTCTAAAGATTATGGCAGCACTGGACATGGAACAAAGAATGGTGTTCACAATGTTCTAGCATGTGATCCTGTTAGTGATAGATTATGGTCTTGGAATGCATACCACGCCGAAGAGTCAGCTGATGAAACTTGAACACACAAAGAATGAAGCCATGCGGGTAATTCTGGTATGTACAACAGATACCCTAGTAGTTTGTATGCGATATATACTTGCACTGTCTGTTATTGCAAACAGGCTCAAAGTTCTGCAAGCAAATTCAAATCTCAGAGTTTCTGCAAATAAGAAGCACCCATGCATAAAGCCCTGAGTAGAGATAAGGGCCACAGACTGAAAAGAGGAAGGTCTTGGATGGCACAAGGAGAAAACACAATTAGACATGTGTGCAGGCTTTATACATTTGGGCGAGGAGAGGAGTGGGTCAAAGTGTCCGAGCAAGGATAAAAAATTTGTAGGGTTCTAATCACTTTAGGTCGTAGGGACTGGCAAGCTGGTGCTACAGAATCAGAAGTTCAACAAATGATTCATGACAGTTCAAGCCCAGGTGATGTGATTATCTGTACAGATGGCTCTGTGTTAAGAAGTAGCCGCAGTGCACGGGGGTTCCTAGCAAAAGCGAATGGACATCGCTTTGTGCAACAAAGCCTAGCATATGACATCACAGCGTCTAGTTTGAGAATGAAGGTGGAGGCAGTCACTGCTGCCTTCAGCTGGCATGAAAATTAACTGTACACACATGCCGTAATTATAACTGACTCACAGAGTATGTTGAGAAAGGTGGAGATAGGCATGCTCCGTGAAGAGTGAAGCATTGCTTCAGAGGTCCCGGGTAGTTAGCGTCCCTTATATTTGTCTCCAGGTCATGCTGATGTGTTGTGAAACGAGCAGGTAGATAGATTGACCCGTTCTGCACCACTTGGTGGTGAATTGATACATGACAAGCTAGATGTTCTGAGGGTCCTTTAGTAGCGAGTGAATAATGAGGAGGCACAAATCATTACGGTATGAGGAGAATAACGCTACGGCTGTGACCAAAGGATATAGCTGACGCTAAGCTCTCAAGGGAAAGGCGAAATGGATGTACAATCAATTAGTTACTGGTACCATCGGATTTAGAACTCGTCGCTTGCTGCTGAAGATGAAGACGGGGTGCTTATGGGAGTGTCCCGCGTGCTAAGATGTCGATTCCTAATTCAACAACTCAACTATTTGGCACTGTTTCCAGTCTTTTCGTTGTTCATTTTTTGCTAACTACTAAACTGCCTCATCCATCTTCGCTTTCTCCACGTCTTGTTCCACTAGGGTATTTTCTCCAACTCCACCAACACTCTATTGTAGGGTTACCATAATATCTTGAGCTGAAAACAGGGAATCCTACAAATATTAAGAGCTGAAAACAAAATATCCTACTATTTTAAGCTGAAAACGGGACATCCCAAACATGTTCCCCCCCCCCCCTATTTTCCAGGTCACCTGGGTGAAAGGGTTAATTCCTAGCTTGAAAGTGGAATTTAAACCCAATCAATTGAGAGCAAGAAATAATTGTAAAAAATACACTCTTTGATTGCACTGGGAAAGCACGCTGACATATGGATTCCCATCAATAAATTTATGGCATTAAAAGTATCCAAAACTATTAAATCTAAGGTATACAGATATAACTATAAGAGCGTGTTATAATTGTGTTTGGATTTCTGTCTTCAGCTAAAACAAATCAACGCACTGACATTGCCTTTAGCATAATGATCTAAAGTGAAAGCAGAGAAAAGGAAAACGGACGTTGCTCTGACTGCTTTGGAAATGACAGAATCTGATAGCTGAGATACTATTACCTCACACACTATAAGCAAACAAGATGAGTCTATATTTAATTGGGAGCTCCTTCAATGTCGGAGTGCATCTGCCTGAGAGGCAAGAAACAAGCAGTCTGCATACAAATAAGTCATTTTTGTAAAATGGTCGCACACGCAACACTCAGGTTGTGGAACAGGACTGCAATCCAAAAGTGGATGAGCAACCAGAACTTTTCGTCAGAATTTTCATCTGGTGAACGCGATTGTGATTGATTGGATACTAAAGAACACAGTAGACAGGACATTAAGAGGCACACGATGGACTCCATTCACCATGCTTGAGGACCTTGATTTTGCAGATGATATAGCACTCCTATCACATAAACATGAACATGTACAAGAGAAAAGTAACAGACTACACTGCACAGCAGAAATGGTGGGACTGGGAATAAATACAAAGAAAACTAAGATCATGACAAACAGTCCAAACCAACAACCAGTGACCATAAGTAACCAATCACTTGAAAATGTAGAACATTTCACATATCTTAGCAGTGTGGTGTCCCTACTGGGAGGGACAGAGGAAGACATACAGTCACGCCTGAACAAATCTAGAGCTGCTTTGGAAGGATGATTCAAATCTGGAAATCCAACAATTACTGCAGAGGAACGAAACTCCGACTCTACAAGAGCATCATTTTGCCAGTTCTTCTTTATGGAGCGGAATGCTGGAGAATGACCAAAAAGGATGCACACAAGCTGTCCACCTTCCACCACACATGTCTACGTAGAATTATCACAATTTTCTGGCCAGATACAATCTCAAACACTAAACTACTTCAAGCCACAAACTAAGAAACTTTAGACAATATGATAACCAAGAGAAGATGGAAATGGCTTGGCCACGTTATGAGAATGACTTCTGATATACCCGCCAAAACAGCTCTCACATAGACACCAGAGGGAAAGAGAAAACAGGGGCGCCCAAAAACAACATGGAGATGAACGATGGAAAGTGATCTGAGTGCGGCATCTTTGACATGGAAAACTGCACTGAAGATTGCACAGGACGGGAAAGCATGGAAAGTCCTCTCTGAAGCCTCATATGCCACTAGGCATAACGAGAACTAATGATGATGATGAACGCGAAGAAGAAGAGGAAGATAAACAATGCACCTAAAAAGAAGGACAGTGAGCAGTACGGAACGACTCACAAGTACTACATTATGTTTTCTCATCTCCATTTAGTTTCCTCGTTGGCATGTTACAAAGGGGGAAAGGGGTGTGTGATGATCTTCTGTGTCTTGTGCTTTTTCAAATGATCTTCATTTCTTTAAGGATGTCTTGATGCCGCTATCCCATTTGTTTTTTTAAATTTTGACTAGGTCTTCACCTTTATTTTTTAATTATATTGATATGGTTTCTGGTATAGCGGGAGTCACAGATAGAAAAAATAGCAGACATAATGCCAGACGTGACAGCTGAATATGCGAATTAGCCAGATGCTTCATAGAGACTAACAAGACTATGAAGCCGAATAACCACAAATCGATAATGTTAAACATGATTTCAAGAAAGTCGCGTAACTAAACACTGGGAGGATCTGAGTGTAAATGATAAACTTCCTTCGTCGTACGTTTGTACGTACGTACGTACGTACGTACAGACAGACAGACAGACAGACAGACAGACAGACAGACAGACAGACAGACAGACAGACAGACAGACAGACAGACAGACAGACAGACAGACAGACAGACAGACAGACAGACAGACAGACAGACAGACGTGCCTGCCTGCCTGCCTACACACAAACACACACACACACATACATACACACATACATACACACATACATACATACACACATACATACATACATTCATACACACATACATACACACATACATACATACACACATACATACATACATACATACATATATACATACACACACACACACACACACACACACACACACATACACACATACACACATACATACACACATACATACACACACACACACACACACACACACACACACACACACACACACACACACACACACACACACACACACACACACACACACACACACACACACACACACACACACACACACACACACACACACACACACACACACACACACACACACACACACACACACACACACACACACACACACACACACACACACACACACACACACACACACACACACACACACACACACACACACACACACACACACACACACACACACACACACACACACACACACACACACACACACACACACACACACACACACACACACACACACACACACACACACACACACACACACACACACACACACACACACACACACACACACACACACACACACACACACACACACACACACACACACACACACACACACACACACACACACACACACACACACACACACACACACACACACACACACACACACACACACACACACACACACACACACACACACACACACACACACACACACACACACACACACACACACACACACACACACACACACACACACACACACACACACACACACACACACACACACACACACACACACACACACACACACACACACACACACACACACACACACACACACACACACACACATACATACATACATACATACATACATACATACATACATACATACATACATACATACATACATACATACATACATACATACATACATACATACATACATACATACATACATACATACATACATACATACATACATACATACATACATACATACATACATACATACATACATACATACATACATACATACATACATACATACATACATACATACATACATACATACATACATACATACATACATACATACATACATACATACATACATATGAGTTTGTGGTGCATTGAAATATACATAATGCGCATATCTGCTTTTGGAAACAAAGTTAATCAAGCCATACTGGAGCGAAAAGATGAGTTCAAGTGAGCAACGAGATACACACGGGAAGATAACTAAGAAATGGACTAACAGCCGTGTCAGAAGAGTACCATCGTGATGAGAGTGAAATTGTTTTAGATCTATTACATTTAACTTTTAGTGTGAAGACAGTTATTGATTGATCGATTTAATTTGTGAAATTAATGATAGTACATATCTTAGCTATTTCAGTCCCAGGCAGACATTAATTTTACAAAATGAATCTCATATATTTGTTACTAAAAGTTTGATTCCGAATGTTTTCAAAAAGTATATAATTTTTTTTATCCATACATTGCTATGTTGTGCCATTATATAGATATGTTACATAAGGCTTACAGCCTATTTCTCAATTCCGTTCGATCCAGTAGTAGCATTTTTTTCCAAAATGTTCCGTTCAACTCTCAGGGCTAAAATTGGAATATACAGTGTTAATCTAGTTTTTAGAGTATATTTAATCGAGTTCTCAGAGTATATATTTGTTATTTTGTCTTTATGTATGGCGTAATTAAATAATTTGTATTGCATCATATATTGTTTTAATTTGAGCTGTGATCATGACAGAACCTATACCATGAATCGATCCTGTGCAATCACTTCGGCATCATGGATGTAATCCAGTTCAGCACTTTTAGTTACTCTAATCAACGTTCGCCTAAGAGTTTATCTTGGACGCGCACCCCTTTTTTTTTACCTCTTTACTTCCAAAATAAGTATATTTCCCATCTCAGTGCCTGTTTAATGACTCTGTGTTCGAGTAGGAAGGATATCGTTGTTTAAATAAACGCTGCTATCATTATATTTAGACCAAAAACAGGGTATAAGTGACTTCGCCGACATAAACTCAAGTTTTTCGGCGTAGGAAACATGGAGATGTTACCCTGCAATTTGGTACATGAAAATGGGTGTGGTGCTTTCGCGAAAAAAATCGTCTCGTTCAACCAGTATCCCAGAAGGGGGAGCTTAAGATTATAATTGTGACTAGGTTATATTCATCATCATCATCATTATAATGAAAACATACACGCCGATCCTGAAGAAGTACATCCCCAACTGAACGAAATACTTTTCCCAGACGACCAAAGCATAATACATGAAAACGAAAAAGAACTTCAAATACACGTAAATGCGCTACACACAGTCTGCAACGAATATAACATGAAGATCAGCATCACCAAAACAGAAATTCTGAAAATAAGTAGAACTTCTAATATACTAACTATTCAAGTTAACAACGAACAACTCAAACAAGTGCAGCAATTTAAATATTTAGGGAGCATCTTCACAGATGATGGAAGAATTGATAGGGAACTTGAGGCAAGATGTCAAAAGGCGAACGCAGTAACTTACCAACTCCCCACTGCTAAAACACCCAAGCATCACTATGGCACTAAAACGACAACTGATAAATTGCATGTTTATACCAACCCTCTGCTACCAATGCCAAACCTGGTCCCTAACAAGAGCACAGGAGAAAAAGATCACGACGTGCGAAATGAGATGCTTACGTAAGGCTGCCAATGTCACAAGGAGAGACAGAGTTCGAAACGAGAACATTAGAGCAATTGTAGGAACCACACCATGCCTGCAATACATAAAGAAGCAACAAATAGAGTGGTTTGGCCACTTAATGCGAATGCAAACCGATCAACTGCCTCTACGAGCATACAACGAACAGCACTACTGCCCTAGAGCAAGAGGCAGACCGAGAGAACGATGGATAGACAATATATCAGAGATCCTGAAGCAACACGGACTAACAACAACACGTGCAACACACCTGGCCCAGGATAGAAAATTGCGACTCCCCACTACGCTGTGAGGCAATTGTGGACAAGACAAGACAAGACAAAATGGCTTAGCACGCCACCAAGAGCCCTGAAAAGAACCCCTGTAGTGTTGACGCGATCACAGGAAACAGACCCAAAATACTGTTCAGACCGGCGACGAAGTCGTCTACCGGCGAGCAAATTGGTGACCCCTCGCGGTTGTCACATGAAAACGCCGAGCAAGTGATAAATGGTTGTCACAACAATGTGAACTGTATCAGCTAATAGAGAAGAGACGCTGAAGTCTGTTGTCACCCTGAGACAAAGATGTGTGGTACACACAGAGATTCAGACTGCAAGATAGCCTAGCTTTCAACGAGGCTGCTGGCTTTCTCATATAAATTTTATAACAGAAGGATCGAAAAAGAAGGAAGAGGAGGAGAAGAAACATAAGAGGAAGAAAGAGTTAATCATGTAATCTTCCTTCGAAGTAGGAGCACATCTCCCTGAGCGGCGAGGAAAGAACACTCTCTAAACAAGTAAGCCAGATTAGTAAAACGGATGTTGCAGACAGAATTCAAGTTCTGGGACAAGACTTAAAGTACATAGGTGGACGAACAACCAGAATCTTCAACCGGAGTTTACAACCGTTGAAACTTTAGAAGATGAAGATTAATCATGTGATCATGAATTTAGCCAAGCCGCACGTCATGTACCTGGCCACCGTTTGAGATGGCTGTTGTAAGTTGTAATTATTATTTGGTTGTTGACGTCCGACGGGCAGGCAGACAGGCAGGCGATAGGGACGTCTAGTTCTATGTCTGCTCATTGTGGGCCCATACTCCAGCAGTGCAGCTATTGTAAGGCCATAGTTCTGTGTCATGACGATTAACACTTGGGTGTTCTACTTTAATGAATAGATGTAAACAAGAAGTAGAAGTAGGGTCTTCTAATTCTTTCACACCACAACAGAATTCGAGGTGTGCGGAACACGGGAACAGTGACTGTTACAGTGACAGTCAGCAGCCAAGTCAGTTCGGTTTAGTTCAGTGTACAGTCAGTCAGTACCAGCGATACCAACATAACACTAGTTAACCTCAGTAACTATAAGTTGAAACAACTAAACTAAATTTTAAAAAATTAAACCGCAAATTATTATCTTACTTATAGAGAATGTCCTGTGACCGTTCACTGTGCTACTGTAACTGACAACTGCTGTGCTGTACCGTAACTTAACCGTAAGGCTAAGGTACATAGTACATAGTAATAGTATTTTTAGATAACTGTGTATCGTGATCTTGTCGCTGTATTGTATGCTTACTGTTCACAGAGATCCTTTCGTCCTCACACTTTGTCTCACACACAGTTCTCACACCACACTAAATCATAATTAAATACCCTGTCTAAGAAGAGAGAGAGTCATTGACATTACTGCTATGTCTTGCTTTTGCTGACCATTTTCACTGTTAAGTTTTTTTTTTAGTTTTGTGAGGAATGTTTTAGGAAAAATGTATTACTTTGCATTCAGTTGTTTGTAATTATGCCTCTATATGGTATGTTTACTGTAAATGTAAATTCAAGCATATTTTATCGAATGGTAAGTTTAATTATTTTCAAGTTTTTTCAGCAAACTGAGATCCTAGCAGCAATTTATTTTTATGTAGCCTAATTTTGTTGTGGCAGTAGTAATAAAGTAATTCTTCCTCTTATGCCCTTTATACTCCAAAGGAGCATAGGCTTTCAACCAACTCATGCTAAGTCGTCCTGTCCTTTGCTGTGCTACTGCAGACAGCTCATCCAATGTTCTCCCCATTTTTTTTTAAACTTCCCTGTGTATATTTAATTTTTATTGTTTTCAGGTTTTCTCAGCCACTGCCCTGTCTAGCTCTAGCATCTTTTTGCCACCTCCTGAGTCACTGAAAGTTATTTAGTGCTCTCCATAGCTAAACATTAGTGATTCTATCAGACCACTTTCCCATTTAATTTCCTGTATTCTATACAGGTGCTAGTTGGTGAATGTTTGTAGTTTATTAGTAATTGTTTTAGTTGTTCTCCATGTTTCAGATTTGACACTAGTGTCAGATCAGATGTTTTAAGTTTGATAATAGTTTTAAGTCGGCTCTGTGGCTATGTCGATGTGAGCGCTTCGTAATGCTGGGATGCCGGGTTCGATCCCAGCTGCGGGCCACGCGCCTTGCGTTGGTTTCGACAGTGGTAGCAAGAAAGCCGACCGTCCAGAAAGCAATGGCAAACTACTGGACGTACATTTGCCAAGAGAAACCACACAACAGCCAGGGGCTGTTAGGGTTGGTTCTGCAATGTCCTGTAAAGGATACGCAACTAACAAAAAAAAATAGTTTTAATTGCCTATATCTTTCACAAATTTCCTGGAAGAACTCCTTTTTTTTTCTTTCTTTTAAATTCCTACATATTTTTAAATTTATTTATCAGTTCCCTCATCTTTAAATTCTGTCTAACTTGGTTTATGACTCCACATCTTGGAGTGTAATTTCACCAAGAGAGATTATATTATTATTTGCCTTATTTATTATCATTATCTTTGTCTCTGGCCTGTAGATTTCTTTAGACCTGTTTATTGTTAAGGCTCATCAATAATGTTTAATTTATTATAGATCTCATTTCGTGAGTGGGATAGGAGGGAGATATCAGTGAAGTCCAGATCACCGAGCTATTCTGTTAGGGTCCACTGACCACTGAATTCCATTTCTGGTGGTAACTTTATTTCATAATCCTTCCAAGTCCTGATAATCCATTGTATTGTCAGTAGAAATTGTAGAGGTGACTGAAGACATAGCTGTCACGTAAAAAAAACTAGTTGTGTATGCTTTACAGGATGTTGCAGAACTAATTCCATCATTTTTTGGCTGTTGAGGTTTTTCTAGGCAAATTTATGTTCAGTAGTTTGCCATTGCTTTCTGAACAAAGCTAGCCTATTTACAGACATATTGTCTTTACTAACTTAATGAGATCTGGTGCAATCCCATAATGCCTCATTGATTTCCATAGAGATTACCTATATAAGTTGAAGGCTGTTTCTTAGTCCCTATTCCAATATGAAGTCATGAATTCAGTTCAGTGCTTTGCTTTTTTTTTTTTTATGTGAAGTTTGGTTATTTGCACAGTGGTAGATGCTAGCTTTTAATTTAAGATTATAATAGTAATTTTAATTACTATAATTTATAGTAAATATGTTATGTTGTTAATAGAACACCACATTAAAAAAAATTAGTAACAGTTATGTTTCTTTTAACTCATACATTGAAAAAAGAAAAAGAAAAGACTGTTTTCATAACTTAATGGACCGAAAGATGTGAGACCGATAAGCTTGTATTTTCCTTGCACTGTTTGATGTTTGGAAAAGTAATTATTGTCCTGGTAATAGTATGTCTTTTATTACTTATTGATATCTTCTTCTATGCATCACAATTTCCTAAGTAAAGTTAGTGAATAATTTTCAGTTAGAAATTTTAAGATGTCAGCAGATTATAAGTTCAGTTCCTGAATATTCATGAGATAATTTCTGCTGGTTTAAGCTGCCATCATTCATGTCTAAGGAAGTCTTCTGCAGACTAATGTCAGACAGATTAGAGGACTTTTTTTCTGTGATTCATAGCTCTTAAAGGACATGAAACATTTCCCCCTGTCTTGTGCAGGATATGTCACTTTTTGAATTTTTGCATAGTTGAAATTTTAGGGAAGGTCAGTAATTTCCAGATAAAACAACTGTACTGTTTTGTGTGTCTGTAGGGTAACATTTATTAGAAGTATAATTAGGTATAAAATTAGGAAGTCGCCTACTACAAATACTTGTTTCTTATCATATGGGAGATAAGAAAACTAAACTGTCATTATTTGTTTGTGGTGAATTTTCCTGTTTATTTTGGGCATCATGAATAGTAAGTAAGTAAAAAAGTAAAGCACCCTTTTCCACGCCTTTAGGCGTATAGGGCATATAGGGCTAGACCAATTGGCACAAGATGGGTGATGTGGTCAGCATCACGTCGACCGCCTTTACTTTCCCGGGACTGCACCCGGTACCCACTCAAGGCTGGGTCGACCTGGGAGCTAAGGTCATTTTTTAAATAAGTCCGGCTCCGCCAGGGAGAGAACACACGACCTTCCAATCCGTGGCGAGTGACTAGCCGCTCGACCAAGGCGACTTCCTGCATCATGAATAGACTAGTTTTTAATACTAATGTTTAATTTCGGTTGATATCTGAAAAATTGACAGTCTGTGACAGCTCTAATAACTTTGAATACATAAAAATGTTTGTTCCATCTGGATTCCCCAACTGGTACTGCTTTGTTTGGCACCACGGTAACTCAGAGTCACATCATTCAACTAAAAAGCTAAAAGCTATGTTGGGATACTATATGGCAGTAAACATTATCATATCATCTTCAGCTTCATTTATCATCATCATTATTGTCCTTTTGTGCCATAATTTGTCACATAATGCTTGCAGTCTGTTCCTCCATTCTGTATTGTGCCTTGCAGTCAGTTTATCATAGTTGGAATATCTAGCTAGCCCCTTTGGCCTGCTCATCAACGTTCATTTTAGGGTCTCTTTTGGGCACTCTCAGTTCCTCGAACCTTTTTTTCCCCACTCATTTTAGTGATATAAGGGTATGCTCGTTAAGTACTCTTTTGTTTTCTGCTGGCCACCTAACTTCCCATAACCCTAAAATATCTAGTTAGAATCTCTTCATTTCTTCTGCTCGATGGATGGAGTTTGTTGCCCATGCCATAGTCCTAACATTCTAAAAACCCATTTTTGTGATTATTTTTGTGTCAAGTAGTGTGCATGTTCTGTGGCTTAGGCATTGCGAACGCACTTCGTAATGCCTGGGTGCCGGGTTCGATCCCAGCTGCAGACGGCTTCTGTACTTAAAATTTTAGAAAAAGCACAACAGCCAAAAAATACTGGGGTTTGTTCTGCAACATCCTGTAAACTATACACAACTAACTTGAGTATGTATGTCTGGCCACTGACCTCTTTAGAACAACTTTCATCTGTAACTGTCATACATAAAAACATAAAGTTGGGAGATGTGAACCAGAGTTATTGCACATGGTTATAAACCATAAGTGTTCTGCCACCAGTACAGACAGCTGATAAGAAACTGTCCCCCTGTGTCGCCATCCGCACGCAACTCCGTAGCTACAGCGATGCTCCTCCATTCACCTCAGAGTGTCAACTCTGGTACCCATTTTCTTGAGGCTTGGTCAACCCTGGGAACCGTCCGGTTTTGAACACCAACTGTGGCTGCAGCGAGTCACAGCTGGATTTGAAAGCGAGCCTCCTATCGACTGTGCTAATGCATCTTGCACCACTTGACATGTTTGTTAAACCTAATGGTATCCTTTCCTGCAAGTTTCTGCAGCAAAAGAACTTTTACAGAGTGGGAAAGCTGGTCCCATGCCCAACCCTCCTCCTTTCTCATCTGGACTTCAAACCAGCAGTGACAGGGATCCACTTTATTACACTAGGTTTGATCTCATATGGCTCGGTTTCTGTCCATACTGTGGCTGGCTGCCAACTGAGAGCATCGAGCAAAGCACACATTCTGTAGTTCTAGTGATAATCCCTGTGTATGTATTAAAAATGCACTCTGAACCAAGGGGCACGTTCCACCAGCTTCTGAGCCTGAGGCAAACATCTTAGCCTTGGAGACACCTTTAATATTTATTGTCACAGTTGGGATAAGCTCAGGCAAACTATAAGGCTACTTTAACTCATTTTACGTCTTTCTGGGAGGTGGTATCTGTCCTGAATTTCATTAACACAGTGTAAAACCGATTTGTGCTTTATTCTTTGTTTGTATTCCCAGTTTTCTACAAGATGTCTATTAGGATGGTTACGATTTTTCCTAATGCATCTTTCATAAATTTCTAAAGTGGCTTTTTCTCTCCGCAACCCGAGGGGTTCCACATTTATATGGATTTCACATGCAGCAGTTGGTGTAGACTGCATAGCTCCGCAGATTAATCGGAGGGCATTATTTTGTACTCTGTCAAGAGTCTCTAGGTTAGTTTTGGAGCAAGTTGTAAGCAGTGAGTTGTTGTACTCTATCACAGAGCGAACATATCCTAGATATAAGCCCCTCAGAGTTTCCTTGTCTGATCCCCATGATGTACCTGCAAGTCTCTTTAATAACTGTAACCGTCTCAATGCCTTATTCCTGATGTTTTCAATATGGTTCTTGGGGCTGAGCTGCCGGTCAAGTGTGACTCCAAGGTATGTGAGATGCTCTTCTTTCATCACTTGGTGTTTGTCTAACCTCAGGTTAATATTCTTCCTTGCTACTTGGTGGCTTTTGGTAAAGATTGTGTAGACCGTCTTTGCACAGTTAACCTTGAGTTTCCATCTTTGGCAGTACTCATGCAGTCTTCTAAGGTCTCCATTCAGTCTTTGGGCTCCACTTTCCACATTTTCATGACTCTGCCATATTGCTAGGTCATCAGCGTACAAGGCTTTTTCGGCAAGGAATTCAGAATGTTGCAAGAAACCTACCACCACATGCTCGCTTTAAAGCTCCAGAAGTCCGAACTAAATTGGTAGGCGAGGAAACCAAACAGTCCGACCCAATCGCTCTTATGAACTCATCACTAAAGACCGTTGATTCTTACCCCAAGAATGGATTCATGTCTATACTGATGGATCAGCATTTAAAGCTACCATTAAAGCAGGTTACGGAATCTACATAGGTTATCCCGATGGATCTGTTGAAGAGATTTTTGATGCATGCGGGGAATTCTGTTCAAACTATGAAGCCGAAATAATTGCACTGGAAACAGCAGTATACCACCTAAAGACTGTAATGGATGTTTACCCTTCAAAGGTCCAAAATATTGTCATCTTCACAGATTCAATGTCTGCCCTTCAAGCTCTGGAGGGCAGTGAACGCTGCAGAACTGACATAGCCAAGATAATCCTGGATGCTGATCAGCTTATTACCTCATACAACATCAGAATAGTGATGCAGTGGATTCCAGGTCACTCCAGCACACCAGGTAATGACAGAGCTGACAGATTGGCAAAGAAAGGAGCAACACAAGAACAACCACCTACAGCGACAACCCTCCAGACAACAAAAACACTGATAAGAGTTATAAACAAAGAGACTTGGTTGAACAGATGGGCCATGGGAGACACTGGAAGAGAGGTATATAGACATATGTCTGGCCCTGATCCTAATGACAGCATTAACCATCTAACAAGAAGGGACCAGGCCACCATCTTCAGACTTAGAACGCAACATACTCCACTCAATGGACACCTAAACAGAATACAGCCACAACACTCCCCAGAGTGCCAGCTATGTAACTACCCCTACGAAACTGTTGAACACCATCTCTTTGAGTGCCCAAAACTCAGTGAGACAAGAAGAACGCTACTCCCTCCGAGACCAGACAAGTGGAACACCTTGTACGGAGGAAAAGAACAGCTTGTGAAAACATGCAAATTCCACTACATGGCATTGGGCCAAAGGGCGAAAGCTCATGCGCCGCTGGATCGATAACAACAACAACTCATTTTACAATGGGCAGTTCACTGTAAGCTTTCATGGTTCTATTTATTTGTTTACTTAATTCTGCAGGCTTGAGGTTTTTTTTAAGATTATTCTGTTCTGATTGTAAATTAATTATGTCAATTTTCTCTGTTGGGGTACTATTTTTTATATCCTTTAGGCTTAAATATTTATTAGCTTAAAGTAGATACATGTTCTGCAGAGATCACAAGAACAGGACCTTTATTACCCGCAGATAAGTTGCCAAGTACTCCAACCTCCTACTTTAGAATGCGTAAGGTGTATCTCAAAACAGATATGATACCCATCACTCATTCCTTTTATGAGAAGGTTTTGTATTTTACAGAAACAGGTTAGCTCATACAGCAACTTATTTGACATTATGTTGAACTGGATCTCTTTGATTTGCTCCTGTTCGATTTGTATCCTGAATAGTCACTGGGTGTTGATCTTTCAAGCTGCATTCACAGATGGAAGAAAACACTTTTTATCTATATCAGTGGTTCTCAGCCTTCCTAATACAGTGACCCATTATAGTTCCTCATGTTGTGGTGACCCCCAACAATAACATTATTTTTGTTGCTGCTTCATAACTCCAGTGAATATGTGTTTTCCGATGATGGTCTTAAGCAACGTGAAAGATGGAAGTTTGGAAGGGCCGAATGTAAGACAGGCCTGCGTGCCTAATTTGTAACCCTTTGAAAATAAAGTTCGTTCGTTCGTTCGTTCATTCATGTGAAAGGGTAATTCGACCCTCAAAGGGGCCACGACCAACAGGCTGAGGGCCGCTGATCTATTTGTTGCAGTTGTTTCTGTTGCTATTGTCAGGGTATTAAATGTTGAAGCCCAAATCTTGTTCATAGCAGCTAAGTATATTTGCTCTTATGGCTTAAGCACGCAGCTGATGCGCTACACACTCTTGTCACAGACCTCTGGGTGACCTTGATGGTCCGTGGCTCGTGAGTGGGCCTCTGACAGACAATCTATACCTTACACAGACTGAACCTGAACGCATAAAGAACACACATGACAATCTTTACTGTAAATACAGATATTACAACGGACAGTTTACTTTCTGCTGTATAGCCACCTGTTACTTGAAACACTGGCCGAGCAAGCTTTACAATCACTTGCTCTCCAGTCTGTTACCACAGGCAATCCCAGGTACACAAACCACACCTTTGGGTGGGGGGTGGGGGGTGTGTGGACATAATTGTACCTTGTCACCTGAGCTTACCAAGATGTCAGAGCTTCTGTCGAGCGCAGGGTCAGCGTGACAAGGCTAGCCATTAGCTCACAACACTTGCATCTAACTGATTTAACTGATCAGAAATAAAAAAACACTACTTACTTATTGTGAAACAACACAATACATTATACCATTTAAATACACAGCACAAAAAGACTATCCTACTATACCATAACACTGTAAATCATCTACGAAGTCACTAAAATAATATCCTAACTCTAACATTCTATCTCTGTCTCGCTAACACGTCCTCTTGGTCCCAACTATGCATGTCAAATCCTTGTGTTCTCTCACCTTGTGGCTTTTGACCGGTGAACCCGCTCAGTAAGGTCATGGAACAAGCATGTCGAGAACCTGCTCGGAAAAGAATTCACTCTTACTTGTAGTCTTCAAGTGGTCTCTGCTAAGCGCTAGATTCACTGTTGCAAACAGCACATACGTGGCCAGTCACGCCACTGACCTTTGTGTCAACTCTGGGGTGTACCCTGAACACGGGATAATCATTTTATGGTCTACTCCGCCCCATGACTGTACAGGGTTCTGACATTCACCCTTCCCATGGCCTGTCATCATGTTTAGTCATCTAAACAATTTATATTGTCAACAATCAGTTACCTGTTAAAAAAAATCGTGTACTTTGGGCCAGTCACTTAAGGACAGAATGTATGGCACATATTTAATGGGTCTGTACATTCAATAGGTAAGCCCCTTCCTAATGGGTAGAAATGGTGTCAACCCTTGACACAAATACGCCACTACTTATTACACCTTCAAATCATATGGGTAATGATATAAATAATAATTTGGGTGGACACTCAAATCGTCTGGGACCCAATTGCACCTTACTTCACTTACTGTGCAAGTAAGACACCACTGTATACACTCCCAAGCCGTACCAACGACACTGAGATTAATAACAGTAGGTGTCATGGACTATCTCCACAAGAGTTGTGCATGGTTCTGAAAGAAATCATGGCCTGACTCCCTGACCTACAGTCGTTAACTGTGTCTGCGAATCCGCAATCCCTGCCAAGACACTAATCATCCCATATTATCCACAGAGTAAAATAGGCAGTGGACAAACTTAGGCCAGTTGGACACACTCCCATCCTCTAAGGATAGTGCCACCCCTCAAATGTAGTCTCTATATATGCAATAATTAGTTACAACATCATTAACTCTCTCTCTCTGAGTGCCCTATTAAAAGTACAATTTAATATTTATTACTACTATCAGATATCTATTTATTTGATGAAAAAAAGATTAAATAATTTCATTGTCACTTCTAAACTAAATAGTCCATTATGTTAACATTCACTATTTTACAAAAGCATTTACCCAAAATTTTTAAAGTCTAATATCTACTTTTTGTTTACATTTGCTCCACATAAAACATTCAGTTAATATCAAACTCATTGGAACTTTTTAGAAGCAATGGATTTCATATTAGTGAACTGTAACTTTGGAAAATTACTTTTCAAAAACAGAGAATTATTGTTATTGCAATGCAAGAATATTAATCCACATAAAAAATGTAGATGAAAAATAACTAAAGTTACATATGTTATACTTAACAAAAACAAAATATTTTTGTAATACCCACAAGAATTGTAACAAAAATAATTACAACATGAAATAAATAAGTAAAATACATATGTAATAATTTTCAAAACCATAAATTATTACCCTTTATCAATACCACCAAAATACTTACAAATCAAAACAAAAAAGCAAAATACGCGTATAATAAATTTCAAAGCCAAAAATTATCACTCTTTATCAATACCCACAAAATAATTACAAATCGAGATAAGTAAGTAAAATACACATATAATAACTGTGCAGATGAAATTTATTATATGTGTATTTTGCTTATTTATTTTTCTTTACAAGCCTTTGATCTGTATACTTTCATCTTGCTCACCATCCCAGTCTTTTGTCTAATAGGAATAGATATTTTCTGTATAAGATTATTAATTTCTACTTCACTTATATAGTTAGGTATTCAGTCAAGTATGTTACTTAATAGGACATTATGTCTCTTCATTCATGTAGTATAGGCAGTCAGCCAAGTATGTTACATAGTAGAATATAATGCCTACTTCGTTCATATAGCTTGGTCAGTTAGCCTGGACTGTTTTCTGAGGCCACCACCATACACAAGTGGTAAATTCAATGCAGAATTTTGTATAGCCTTCTCAGTGGCACTTTAGTATGCTTTTAAATGTCTTCTGGTTACTTGTTAGCAAATTTTATCTAAATATGTTACTTGTTAGTAAATTTTGTCTAAACATGTTACTTGTTACATATTTGATCTAAATATGTTACTTGTTAGTAAATTGTTTCTAAATACTAATTTTACCAGTTAATAACAGCTAACAAATAATTTTCTTCCAGGCGCACCTGTGTTGACTTAGGAATGGACTATAGATCCATTAAGAATAGCATTCCACTTCCCCTAGCTGAAGAATCCATGAGCCAAGGTGCAGGAGATGGAAGGCTGTTGAATGGGGCGGATAAGCCTAGAAATGGAAGTCCTGACTCTTTTTGTGACCTACAGGAAAAACCTAGTAAGAACTGTCATGTGTTCTTGGTTGAGATGGGTTCTTGTTGTTAATATATAAGAAAATATGAACTGGGTGGGAACAATAACTGGCAGATACGTTCTTCCTATATGTATAAGGAAAAACTATACAGTAAAAGAACTGACAGATGTGTGTGTTTGTTATATTTATAGAAAAAAATTCTAACGTTAACTAATTGAATAGTAATTTATCTACTCATTGGCTGGGGAAATGTGTTGATTATCTAAGCAGGGCTTAATTAGTCTGAGTTGATTGATTTTAGACCTAGGCTGCAGGCTTTAAATGACAGTATAAGTAATGGAAACAAAACACAGCTTTCAATGTCATTTATAATTGAATCTGTGTACAGGAGAATGTCGAATGTTGATCCATTCAGTTACCCCAAAAAAATATGACTTTACTTTGAACAATGTCTTCGAGAAAGTGGCAACCACAAAAATACTGTTCACTAAGTTGTCATCCCATTGGGCATGGAGTATTAGAAAGCAGTGTTATGGGTTGCTGGAGTTGAAGGTCCAACAACTGACAGACGGACGGATAGATAGATAGACAGACAGACAGACAGATATATAGATAGATAATGCTGGCAGGGATGACTCAGTGGTGAAGACCAACAGACACAGACCTATGCAGCACAGACAGAATCTGGATGGGGGAATTCCCTGCTAGACTCAGAGGGAAGGTTGCTGCTGTGGAATGAAGTCTGTAGATCTGCTGTGGAATGAAGTCTGTAGATCTGCTGTGGAATGAAGTATGTAGATCTGCTGTGGAATGAAGTCTGTAGATCTGCTGTGAAATGAAGTCTGTAGATCTGCTGTGGAATGAAGTCTGTAGATCTGCTGTGGAATGAAGTCTGTAGATCTGCTGTGGAATGAAGTCTGTAGATCTGCTGTGGAATGAAGTCTGTAGATCTGCTGTGGAATGAAGTCTGTAGATCTGCTGTGAAATGAAGTCCGTAGATCTGCTGTGGAATGAAGTCTGTAGATCTGCTGTGGAATGAAGTCTGTAGATCTGCTGTGGAATGAAGTCTGTAGATCTGCTGTGGAATGAAGTCTGTAGATCTGCTGTGGAATGAAGTCTGTAGATCAGCTGTGGAATGAAGTCTGTAGATCTGCTGTGGAATGAAGTCTGTAGATCTGCTGTGGAATGAAGTCTGTAGATCAGCTGTGGAATGAAGTCTGTAGATCTGCTGTGGAATGAAGTCTGTAGATCAACTGTGGAATGAAGTCTGTAGATCTGCTGTGGAGTGAAGTCTGTAGATCTGCTGTCATTAAAATTCCATTACTGCATGTATTTACTACTTTGTGGGGAGCCTCTTTGAGCCTAAGGATTTAGGGTCGCATTGCTAGTTCTGTGGCCACGGACTATGCAGGTTAGGATAGGTTTTTTTTTTCCCCAACAGAGACAAAAAAATCTCCAACCTTACCTAGGATTTGAACCCAGTCACTCGCTTGAGAGTCAAGCATTCTAATTGTTCTACTACCTCAACAAATATGATGATGGATTTAGGTGGCTGGTATAACATGCTTTGGTATTGCTGTCACTTACTTGAGTCACTAGAGCTGTCACTTTGATTCTCAGTAAACATGCAGATGGATAGATATGACACATGTAAGTACGCTGCAGAAAGATATGTCTCTTATCAAGATTTGTGTGGGTAACCTGCCTGGATCCTGCTGAAGTGCTAGGCAATAAATGGGATGGATTAATTTTTTGGCTTTAAAAGCACCAGTAGTTGGGACTTTTACAATTGACAGGGGAGATATTCAGAAAGCTTTGTGCTAGTGACTGCTACTAGTTCAAGGTGCAGCAATAAATAAAACTTTATACTTAAGAGGTGTGAGTTTAGATTTTAAGTTTCTGGCAAGAAGGAATGGGTGAGGGAAAGAATTTGACTGTAACAAGTGTGTTACTAGAAATGTTTTGCCTTGTGGCATTTGTTGAGGGAGACATTGAGGTAGCATCTATGATAGTGCCCAAAGTGCTATAAGATTGATCCTTATAGCAGTGAACCATCATACAGGCACATCCACCCATCATTCTTTTCATCCACAAAGTAAAATTGGAGTATCCGTGGAAACCGGAACTGTTAGAAACCCTTATTCTCTCATTGACTATAAATAAGGGCAGCAACCAATTTGCACAAATACACACACACGTGCGCACGCACACACACACACACACACACACACACACACACACACACAAATTGTATTAATAGCACATGTCATATGTGATGTCATAAAATAACATTAAAATGGATTTATAATTGACATTTGATACCATAAAACAACATTCACTATCATAAATAATCTGTCACTGTTGTGAACAGTCGTTTGTATATATACGTTTAAAATTGTTTTCCTTCATCATTCAAAACAAGGTGCTTTCTAAGCATTGGCAGACTTCATGGGTCATTTATTAAGCAGCAAAGCATTATGGCTATAGAGGCACATGTGTTCATGTTTATTGGTCTGTGACATGTGTGTTTTCTTGTATCAGATTCTATCAGTGTTTGCTGACATGTATTGCAGTGCCATCAGCAGACACATATATGTTTCATTGGCCACATTTGTTGTAGGTCATCATAATATTTCTTCTGCTTACGTCATGATTAATATTTTTGAGATTGCAGTCACAGATAGATAGAAAAAAAATGAGGCGCAGTTTTAGCTCCATTATCGACTCATTTTCTCTCCATATCCCCCCCTTTTTTTTTAAATAACATGATTTTATGTTCAGTTTATTTTATCAATTATCCTGTTTTCCATGTTTTTAAACATATTTTATTTGTGCTAAATTTTATATAATTCTTGTTTTATCTTTTGTTTTGTGTCTTCCATGTCTAATATTTTCAGCATGTATGTTTAATGTTTGGTCAGTTCCTCTCTGTGGATGCTAGACAAGAAGTAATAAAATAGAAAAGAAACTGGGAGCAGTAGAGATAAGGGTTTTTGAGCAAAATCATGAGAAAATCATGGATAGAGTGTAAACAGATGCTGAGGTATTGAGATCTGCAGGGATTACAGTATCACTCACCAAAACTGTAAGGACAAGATAAGAGAAATGTATGGGGCAAATCAGTAGAAGAGGTGGGAATATAGAAAGAATATAGAAACATGTCTTTTGTGGTAAAAGACAGGTGAGGCCAGAGAAGATGTATGTAGAAAACATAAACATCTGAGCAACAAATAATCCTAAAAGCAATGCCAACTTCAGCAAATTGTAGATGATGAACGAAGAAACTTTTTTTTTAAAGGGTTATAAATTGGGTACACAGGCCAGTCTTGCATTTAGCCCTTCCAAACACACATCTTTCACTCACACAGCAATTATCTTTATAGCATGTTATGCTCATATAACAATATACATAAAATTACTATCAAATACAATACACAGAAGCATGGATGGTAAGTGTGTACATTCAGATGTAAATATATACATACATATTATACATAAGCGTGTACATGTGTACATACATACACACACACTCTCTCTCTCTTACAAATACATACATTCATGCCGTTATACATTCAAACATATCATGCAAGCACACACACACATTCATGTTTGTATCTGAAATGATTAAAACCTCATGTGGGTTCTGGGATCCCAGTGTGGGGGAAACAAGAAAAGACCCACTGCCTCCCCAAAAGCCTGTTGTTAGAGTAGACTCATTAGGAGCTTTCTTTGAAGTTGAAGTGCATCTGCCTGTGAGGCAAGGAACGGACAGTCTGCATATAGATGAGTCAGATCTGTAAAATAGATGTCTACACAACATGCAGGTTCTGGAACAGGATTGCAGTCCAGAAGTGAATGAACAACCAGAATTGTCTGCCATGTTAACAGCCAATGGACATGAAGAAGAAGAAGATGATGATTAAAGAATCATGACCTCTCACTGTGATACATCTAGTGGTTTTATCATACACTTTAAAAAAAAATATATTTATGTTCAATATATTAAGGCGTAAATGTGTTGAATATAAGAAAATTTATTTTATTCCTTTAATTCTTTGGAGAATGTGGTTATAATACTCTCTGTCTCTGATTCAAAGTTTTCATATGCATAATTGTTATGCACTTTTACAAGAACAGTAGTTAATCTGTAGTTCTGGCATCTGGCTCTATTAAAAGCTCTTATTTAGATTCCAGAGCTCCCATAATTGGTCTGTCTGTGGGTGAGGAATAAATCTTCATCAATTAGCAGATTCTTTACAGAATGGACTCGCACATAGCACAGTGGTTTAAGTTACAGGCATGAAGGAAAGTTAAGGCTGGTGATTTATATAGGGATATAATACTCTATACTTGGCCTCTGACGCCGACTGACTCTGTGCCAATTTTACGGATCCTCATGCAAGACTCCTGCCATACATTCTTGTCTTGCACTACGGTTAATGGCGTATATGAGTATGCTATGTTACAGTTCTGTCCTATCCCATAACTTCACAGTTTTGGGTGTCCAGAAATCAAATGTCTTACTGTATGAGGGGCAATGTTCAGAATTCCAACTACTAAATGCCCCACTGTTGAGCAGACAAGGTTAAAATGTTGGCTGACATTGGCCTTACTCATTAGAGTGTCAGGACCAAACTGAAAAGCCATGCCTGATGCATGTTTTTCAGATGCAGTTCGTTCTAAGTGTCCATATGCATGCTTTTCAGATGCTGTGGTTCTAGGTGTCCTAATACATGTTTTTCAGATGCTGTGGTTCTAGGTGTCCTGATACATGCTTTTCAGATGCTGTCGTTCCAGGTCTCCTGATACTTTTCGGATGCTGTCATTCTAGGTGTTGTGATTCATGCTTTTCAGATGCTGTTGTTCTAGGTGTCCTAATACATGCTTTTCAGATGCTGTCATTCTAGCTCTCCTGATACTTTTCAGATGCTGACATTCTAGGTGTCTTGATTCATGCTTTTCAGATGCTGTCGTTCTAGCTCTCCTGATACTTTTCAGATGCTGACATTCTAGGTGTCTTGATTCATGCTTTTCAGATGCTGTTGTTCTAGCTCTCCTGATACTTTTCAGATGCTGACATTCTAGGTGTCTTGATTCATGCTTTTCAGATGCTGTTGTTCTAGGTGTCCTAATACATGCTTTTCAGATGCTGTCATTCTAGCTCTCCTGATACTTTTCAGATGCTGACATTCTAGGTGTCTTGATTCATGCTTTTCAGATGCTGTCGTTCTAGCTCTCCTGATACTTTTCAGATGCTGACATTCTAGGTGTCTTGATTCATGCTTTTCAGATGCTGTTGTTCTAGGTGTCCTGATACATGCTTTTCAGATGCTGTCATTCTAGATGTCCTGATACTTTTCAGATGCTGTTGTTCTAGGTGTACAGATACATTAATGTTAAATGTGTCTAACCTGTTGAAGAAAATTCTGGACCTGCATGCTGTACCAAGTTAAACTCTAATGGATGCAGCCATGATTAATGGGAAACTCAAAACATGAATGTGAGGTTAAGCAGTCATGTGCAGGATGTGACGATTCCTTTGGTGAACCAAAACCAGAGCATCATGTGTTGGCTATGAATTTATGAAAGCCTCCTTGGGTGGTGGGGAATGCTCTTGCTTTCATTTGTGAGCCGATCAGGCTACCCGTAGTTACCTTGGATGGGTTCTTTAGGGACAATACATGTAGATAATGTGACAAAGAGGACACCGCGCAGATGAGGCTATGTCGTGTCCCACAAAACCAACCGGGATGGCTAAGCTGGTGAACAAATACCTGATAAAGTTCGATGTGTCGGCCGAAAGGCGCAAATATGGTATCTGTGCTGTAAACGGGCACAACGTAATTACGTCACACTGATGAACATTGAAGGAGAAGAACATGCTCTCATCACGGCATACCTGAAAGCCTCCCTTTCTGCAGCCAGTTTCACCGCCTTTTGTGCTTTCATAGCTGTGATGCCTTATTATGCAGAAACTGTACTATCCATCACCATGCTCTCCAGGCCACCACGGCAATTTATAGGACTAAGTTAACCGAATAAATTTGCATTATTTTTGCAGTCAACATGGTTACCAGCTGCTACAGTCCTGAACCTGGTTGAGAACCATTGGGCAACATATCAACTGTCAAATTTATGCTTTTATTAGCAACACCCTAGGATCATATATCAGGGTTGGGGGAGGGGGGGGGGGGGAAGATAAAATACAGAAGCTCCAAAGAATGGAAATGAAAGAAAGAAATTTAAAAGAAAAAACAGGGACATGTGAAATGTTTCATTTACATTTAAAACATCTTAAACTCTACTGGAAGGAACAGTTTGAGACAGGCGTGTAAGTAGACCATAATACCGTATAGGATAACATCAAGAGGTGGATTAATAGCATTCTGCCAAGAGTGTTCACACAGGGCATGAGATAGTGTTGGACATCCATTGCAGCCAGCCTTTACTATGGAGATGATGTCTGATTGATTGAAGCAGCACCTTGAGGAGCAATCAGTATCTACTTCTCTGATATTGACTAGGAGAAACTGAGCATCTGTGGTTCTTTCAAACTGCCATATTTTCTTCTTGCCAGTAACATCACTTATTTATATTAGTTGTGTTTTGGACTTCGGAAGTCAGCTTTTGAAAATGTTCATCCAAGGTAATTTTTATGACAGTAATGCTTGAACTTGATTAGATATTGTTTTTAATTCTTTGTTTTGGAATGTTACTTCTGTGATAACATTGTCACTTATCGTTATATCACATTAACTTACTTGATTCTGTCTGCGGCATGCTTTTGTTGTGAAATACAATAATTATCATTCACTCACAGTTAATGAGTAATGGTTGTGAAGAATACCGTTTGTATTAGTCTTTTAGTCCCTGGTGATTTTGCAGTATCATCCCAATGAGCAAAGGAAAATATTGTAAAATTATTTTCAGCAAAGCTGAACCCATAGATGAAGTAGCCACATGAGAAGACAGATTTCTTTAGTATCCACTGACCAAAACAGATTGCAAACATCACATATTAAATGAATATTTAAGCTCAGAACATTCAGTATGTGTGGAATCTCGAACCTGGTTATGCAGTAATGTAGATAAAGATGGGGCAACTAACAGAGATATTGAAATAAGAATACAAAAGGCATTAGGAAATCTATGGAAATTAAAACAAGTAAAACATTTAAACTGTGAAGTTCTAATTAGGTCAGTACTTCTGTATGGAACTGAAAGATGTAGAATAACTACAACAATTACTAATAAACTACATTTATTAACTGGTGCCTACACAGATAGAATTAAGTCGTGTGATAGAAAAGTTAGCTTTTGGGGAGAACTAAACAAATTCCAGTGAGTCAATTAGTTAGTTATTCCTCTTGTGCCAAAGATGGCTCATAGGGCAGAGGTCATAGCTTTCCACGTCTGTCGGTTCTTTGCCACTTGATGTAGGTCTTGAGTGCGACTGAGACCTATGGTTGAGCTCTCCCTTGTGATGGTTCTACGGAGAGTTTCTTTTGGTCTTCCCTGTTTTCTTTTACCCTCTGGTGACCATATGAAGGCTTGGTGGGGAAGTCTCTGTATGTCCATTCTGAGTACGTGACCGATGTAATTCCAGCGACGCTTTCTAATAAAATCAGACACATATTTTTGTTTTGTTTCCTGTCTTATAGATGTATTGGACCTAAAGTCCAACCAGTGAACATTCAATAGCTTTCGGAGGCATCTATTCTCGAAAGCGACTAGTTTCTTATCGATTGATACTGATGATTTCCAACTCTCACAACCATAAGTTAGCACTGGGATCACACAGGAATTGATGACCTTAAGTTTCGTGTTGTTGCTGAGTGATCTTGACTTCCAAATGTTTGACAGTTTGTTAAAGGCACTTGATGCTAACGCGATTCGAGTCGTTATTTCTGATGTTGTATCTCCCGCAGAGGTTATCTTGCTCCCTAAGTATGTGAATCAATAGGTGAGGAAAAAGACAGACATTGAATGTGACACAAATATAGATAAACCTAACAACAAACAGTATAACTAGAATGCCTTTTTTGCACTGGAACCCACAGGGATAAAGGCAGACAACCCCCCCCCCCCCCCCCCCACATACACACACACACAAAAGAACCAATTGGAAAAGGATTGAAGTTAAAATTATGGAAACATGGAATGTGCTGCATTTGATAGGGAAGGATATGAAGACTTGGTGGTGGTTGGTTGAGGGCCTATACAGACAATGAGCATCATCATATGTCAGCTTGCTTTGCTAAGTTTTCCCACTTCAAGACCAAAGGCTGTCAAGAATCTTAGTCATTCTCTTCTTCTGTCCTTCCCTCATAGATTGTTTGTCTTATAATTTGGTCAGATAAATAAAGACAGGCTCTTTCTGACAATTTGTCTTTTTTTTTTTTTTGGTAGATAATTTAAAAAAAAACATGAAAGATGTTGAATATCTGCTAGGGAACTATTTAAGTGTATTGTTTGTTTACACATTTCTGTGATTCCCCCCCCCCCCCCCCCCCCATATGAGCATTATTCATTGTGAGAGATTCCCCTGTGGTTTATATTGATTGAGGAAAATGTCTGGCCCAGTATTTTATAAAAACAATGAGCTGTATTTTAGTGCAAGCTTTCAACTGATTATTGCAGATGTACATTTTCTTTAAGGCCCTGCTGTCTTTCGCACATGTTGAACTAATTTGGATATTTTTATGATTATCATAAGTGCCTTGGTTTATTGCAGTTTTTCAGGTGTATGTTCTTTCGGTTTCTCCCTGCAGTCTTTCTCACATGTTGCGGGGGGGGGGGGAGTACCAGGCAAAACCTATCTGCCACACGCATGCACACACCCCACAGAAATCAACTTTGAGGGAGAGGAGATTTCAGTTGTAACCAGGGCTTTTTGGGATGCAGGTTGAATGTGATCATAATGTTTTTTGCCCTGCAAACAAACGAACATAATTTCTCACCTGCAAACAAACGAACATAATTTCTCACCTGCAAACAAACAAACATAATTTCTCACCTGCAAACAAACAAACATAATTTCTCACCTGCAAACAAACGAACATAATTTCTCACATGTTAAAGTTAACTTTATTTTGTTTGGGTACATACAATATTCGTCTTGGGTTGGTCTCCACAGTGGGTCTGAGAGCTGACCTTTCAGAAAGCAGCGGCAAACTACTGAATGTAAATTTGCCTAGTAAACCCACAACAGCAATAAAATACTGGGGTTGATTCTGCAATGTCCTGCAAAGCGATACACATCTAACTTGACACAATATTAACAAGTTTTGCATTTTCCACAGCATTACCCTTGTTTGGAATGGACATAGGAGGCACTCTGACCAAATTTGTTTACTTTGAACCTGAAAATTTTGATGAATTTGATGTGGAAGAAAGAAGAATACTTCAGATAATTCACAGATACCTTTTGGGGGACACAGCTTACGGGAAGACTGGCATCAGAGATGTGCATCTTGAGATGGGAGATCAAAAGATTTGTGGCCGTACTGGAAAGATTCACTTTATACGATTTCCAACAAGTCAGATGTCAGCATTTATTGACCTAGTGAAAACGAAAAAGTTTTCCGGACTTGCTAGTGGTATCTGTGCAACTGGAGGCGGGGCTTATAAATTTGCTGGTGTTTTTGAAAAGGTAGGTTGAAATCTTGCTTTAAAAAAAAATATCTATATATATATATAGTATTTATGATGTTTACTTTTGGGGAAAATGTTATTATATTTTTAATTTGTTTAATTATGTAACATGTTTTTAATGAGCACTTATTCAATATGAACAGAGAAGACACAAACAGCAGATTGCACATTTTATAACCTGGCATATATTTATTTATCTTATTAGGTGCAAACTAGAAATATACTCAAGAATTCTGCAACTGCAGTGTTTCGTTTACCTGGTAAGATGCAGTGAAATATATCAAGCTGTAAATTATGAAATCTGTTGTTTTTGTCTTCTTTTTCAGATTTACAGTGGAAGAACATTGCCTTAATTTTTTTTTGCAACATTTTAATTAAACGAAAACAGCTAATTTTACTTAGTCTGCTTTTAATTTCTTTATTGACTGTTCCATTATCAGAGTTCCGAAGCACTGGAAATATTAAGTTGCTTCTGTAAGTGAAGTAAACAGAGAAACTTTTTCATACTTTGGGACTTAATGGTGCTAGATCCATTTTTTAAAACAACTTGACTCTCAGTGGGTGATGTGGCCGGCATCCTGCCAGTCACCTTTACTTTCAGGTTTATTCCCTGGTACAAATTTTAGGCTGAGTCAACCTGGGAGCCATAGGAAAATTATTATAATCTTCACCTGTAGATTATAACCAAAGATCATTGGGCTGCTAGGTAAGCATCTAGCACCTTGCTAGAGCCCCTAGCTCATCTAGCTGTTTCTATTGTCTTCTTTTGTCATCTCGCTGATACCAGGTTATAGCCCAGTGTTATGATTTTCTGTATGCAGGGTTCGTAGTGGACCGGGAAATCGGGAAATTACCGGGATTTTTTTCGTTGACCTTGAACCGGGATTTTTAGCTTATAAAAGACATTCCGACCTTGAAAAGCCGTGAATTTTGACCGCGGCAATGAAATCGTCAGAAATCCTGTGTTTTTCAGCACAGGCAATTTTGGGGGAGCCATTTGGCTTTTTTTGGCCATTTGGCTAGTTTTTGGCTACTTTCGTTGTATGGTCGTTTCAGGTGTGAGGGCAGCTGATTATTGGCTATTTTCAGCCGAAATGGCTTGTTAAAGGCCAGGGGAGGGCGGGCTGTGTTGCAGATCATGAATACATGCAGACAGCAGCGGTGTGGCATGGGGCGGGAAGTAGCAGATTCCGTCTCGCGCGTGTGTGTGTGTGTGTGCCTTTGTTTCTAGCAAGTCGGGCAGAATGAACAATCGTTTATGGCCGTGGTTTCTAGAAAGGATAACATTGGGGGATGGTGGGGCTCGGTTCAGTTGTATTTATAAATAGAGTCGCCGTGGTGGGGGCTAAGCACGGCCTTCTCTATTAATTAGAGATGGCATTGGGGCTAAGCAAAGTGACTGCAGCTGGATTTCCCAGTTCTATTTTTGGCCTGGATTTATCTTTACAGTGTGTTTGGCGATCAGTATTGTAATTCCCCTAGATTCCGTCTCCTGCATTGTCTCTAACCCTCCCTTCTGATCTTCATCTTCTTCTCTTTCTCTCTATCTTTCCTTTTACTCTCTCATTTCCTGTCCCCCCTCCCCCTTTTTTCTATTTTATTTCTTGTTTAAATGTTTAGTAAATGTGCGGCTCCATAACTCTTCCTAGCAACTCAAGTACACAGGAAGTTGTATTGGCGGGGGGGGGGGGGGGGGGGGGGGGGGGGCATTCTGTGGGAACATGGTGGATATTTTCTTTTGATGTGTTTGTTTTCCTAGCGGCCTTAATCTCTGTCCATCTCCCTTCCCGCCCCCTCACATTTTGTCCTACCTGTTCCTCACTCTCTGCCTGTCTGTGTCACTGCTTTCCTCTCTTTCTCTTTGTATTTGCCACTCTCCCTCACTCCCTCCCCCCTCTCTCTCTTTCTTTCTCCATACCTTCAGTTGGTGTAGAAGGTTATGTGTTTGCCTAGTGCAGAACATTTCATGTCCAACAGCTCCCCCTCCCTCACACACACATTAAATATATGTGTACTTTTAAAAACACATTTGCCGTCACCCCCCCCTTTTTTTTTTTTTCCTCCTCCCACATTGATGACACCTAGGGGAGGGAGTGCACCCCTTCCTGCTACCTTCTTCCCTCTATATCTCATCTTATTTCTTACTCCCTTCTTTCTCTCCCTGTCTCATTCCCACTCTATTTTCTTAAACTTTATTCTCTCGCCTCCTCTGTCTCACCCTTACCACCTCAGCCTTCTACACCACTTTCCACCACCTCCTCTCTCCCCTCCTTTCTGTAATTGGAAAACCAGAAATAAAACGAAGTCCACTGCTGCCCTGACCTATTTATGTGTCTGACCTATTTATGTGTGTGGGTAAACTTCTCTATTTTCCACCAGTGGTGGGAAGGGATCCCCTGGACTTTTTTTTTTTCTTAAAAAAATGACCTTGGCTCTCAGGTCACCAGCCTTAAGTGTAAGAAATTGAATTATTGTTGTCACACACAGATAGGGCAAGCAAGGGGCAGTAGGGGTTAGCACTGTTGTTTTTGGACCACGGCCACATTCACATTGGGAGAGGGTAGGAACCTGAAAAGTGGCCTCACTTAGAGATTTCCTAATTCTATTTTTGGCACTCATTGTTCTTACACCCCCACCCCCACAACTGTGTCTTACCTTTCTTCTCTCACCCCTTCTCTTTCCTTTGATCTTCTACTGTTCTCCTTTCTCTCTCCATTCTTTCTCTCTTCCTTTCCTTGCCCTTCTCCTGTCCCATCTCTTCTTTGTCTCCTCTACATCCTGTCTTTTCATTTTCTCTAGATTTCCTTACCCGCTCCCCTCTCTCATTCTCTCTCCCCCCCCCCCCCAATTTTGTTACTGGTTCATCTACATATTTTTTTGCCCCATAACTATCTTTTCCTAGTGGTTGTGTCCACTACACTTGAAATTGTGTTGGGGGGGGGGGGGGGGGGAGGGAGTAGGTGGCTGTTTTTTTTCTTTGATGTATCTTGTCTCTCTTCCTGCCCCTCTCTCTTAATCTGTGTTTGTCACTGCCTTCCTTACCCACCTCTCTCTCTCTCTCTTGTTTTATGTCTGTTTGCCTCCCTTCATCACTTCCTCTTTGTATACCTCCCTCCCATTCTCCTGCTCTGCCTTTTTTTCTATTTCTTTGGTTCTCTCCCTCTGTCTGCTTGCCTTTCTGTGCTGTCCCTTTGTCTCTCTCTCCTTTATGTCTACATCTCTCCCTGCTTGCATCTGCTTCTCACCCTGTCCGTTCTCTCTCCCTCTGTCTCCCTTTTTTCAACTCTTCGTCATATTTTCCTCCTTCCATATCTCTGTTTCGTTCCCTTTTTCCTTCTCTTTTCATCTGCCCATCTCTGTATCTGCATTCCCTCTTTCTGTATTTGTCTCCCTCTCTGTCTTTTGCTGTCCCTTCCCCACTTTTCCCTCATGTCTCCATCCCTCCCTCTCATTTTTCCCTCCTTCCCCAGACTTCTTTTCCTTCTTTTCTCTACCTTCATCTGTCCATCTTTACACTGTCTCTCCCAGCCTACCTGAGCATGTGTCTTCCTCTCTCTTCATGACTCTCTCTCTCTCTCCCCTAACCCTCTCATGTACCAGGTCCAGAACAGACAGGACTTCAGTTTGCTGCCCTCTACCACCAAGCCCTAAAAAAAAATTTCAAACACTATATCAAGCTGAGGGGCCGACCAACACGAAGATGGGCACAGGATATAAGTGACTCCTTGAGTATAAAAAAGTACATGAGGCGGGAGAGCTGGTGAGAGACCGAGGTTTTTTTTGTCAGGACGAAGGAAATGCTACATGATGATGATATCTGTGCTGGTATACCAACACATGTGGCAAAAATGAAGTACCTTGTGTGCTCAGTACACCCTTGAACAAGGCAAAAATCTTGTTTCAGTATTACACCGAGACAACCTTGAAAAAAACTAAGGAGACCTTGAAAAAGACCTTGAAAAGCCTTGAAATTGATTGGTAAATTTGGCTATGAACCCTGTGTATGTGTCTTGCACTTCTCAGGTAGCTAGGATGATACATTTGTTGAATCTTTTGCAGGTTTCAGCTACACCATTTCTCCTCATCTTCCTCCCAGATAAACTGTTGTAAAAAAAAATATAATATGCAGTTTTGTCTGGCTGCAATCTCACTGGATGGCCGAGCCATTTTATTCTTTGTCTGTCAGTATAATTCAGACACTGTCTTATTATGTTACTTTTTGTTGGATGTTCCAGGAAATTCAGCTGCAGCTGCACAAATATGATGAACTTGAGTGCCTTCTCAAAGGTATACACTATAGTGACCGCTACAACCACCGATCTGAGTGTTACTATTTCAGCAACCCCCTGGACTCGGAAAACTGTGAGAAAAAACCCTTCGACTTTAGAAACCCTTACCCTTATCTGGTTGTGAACATTGGATCAGGGGTGAGCATCCTGTCAGTTCGCTCTAAAACAGACTACACAAGAGTTAGTGGCACCAGGTGATTATACTTTAACATACAACTTTGTCTTGTTGATTCTTCTTTCTCTTGGTGTTCACCAGCTGTAAACTCCGGTGGAAAGGTCTGGTTGTCTCTTCACTTCTGGACTTAAGCCTTATTCCGGAACTTGAGTTTTGTGCACACACCTATTTGTCAGATCTGGCTCATTTGTATGCAGATTGTTGGTTCCTCACCTCTCAGGCAGATGCACAAATATGCAATCAGACAGTTACTGGTGCCATTGGAATTGGAACTCTTGCTGCTGAAGATGGAAACAGAGCACTTATGGGGGTGTCCTGAGTGCTATGATGTCGATTCTTATTTCAACATTCAGGCAGATGCACTCCATCTTTGAAGAAAGAACCCCTAATTAGTTGCCTTGTTGGACACGCTTGTTTGGTAAGGTGGGGGTCTATAGTCTTCTTTTCCCATACCCCCTTCCCCTCGCCAAAGAGGGTCCCAGAACCCACACAGGGAGTCCTGTTGATTAAAGAAAAATGTGTTGCTCTGTTTGCTTGTGGGAGTCACAGTTGTGTTGTGGCTAGATGTTTACCTATTAACCAGAAAGTCTTGGGTTTGAATCCACACCAGTTGTGTGATTTCTGTCACTGGCGTGAGGAAAAGTCAGAGCCGTTGTGGTCTGTATAAGAGAATACCCCATACCTCATGTTGGGCACCTGCAGGCTCTGGCTGGTTTCACCGAACTTCTTGAAAGACTGCTGCCACATGTCCTCGTCATGCACTATGAATAATGGACTACACTGGGCAGGCTGGGAATCTCAGAAATAGGAGTCTCCAGAGATGTGATCAGCCCACCCACAAATGGACTGGAACATCCTTTGAAAAACTCATTTGGAAAATGAGTAAAAGTCTGCTGGTCGAGAGTCATACTAAATGCTACTTAGGTTCAAATCCTGTCCGTCAAATGTCCTACTAACTGACAGCCAAGGTTTAGATGTTTTATCATTCAGAGATCCTACCTAATGGCACAAATGGTTCAAATGTTTGCTGTGATTGGCTACGCTCGTTGGAATGTCATTACCATGAGGGAAATCCATGCCTGGTGCATGCTTTCTGTACACTGCCATGCTAAGTGTCCTGAGGCAGCCACGTGAAAGATGCCATTAGCTACCAGAAAAGTCCTAACATAATGATATGTCTGTTTAGTATGAGCCATAAAAGTCTCATCTACAAACTGCTTCCTGGGAATCCTTAAAGGGTGCAACCTGTAGTGAGCGGGATGTTTAGTATGTGAATGTGAGGTTAAGCAGTTATGTGGAGGGTGTGATGATTTCTTAGGTGAGCCCAGTACTAGAGCGCCAAAAATTGGCTTTGCATTAATGAGAGCCTCCTTAGATGGTAGAGAATGCACATGTTCTACTCCTGCAATTGAGGCTGCACTCAGTTATCTTGATTGTATGGGGGAGGGGGGGCCAGTGTCAGCCTAACAAGCATGTCATTTGAGGCGACTAATTAGGGTTGTTTCCTTTGAAGTCCGAGTACATCTGCCTGAGAGATGAGGTACCAACAGTCTACATGCACATAAGCTAGATTTGTAAACTGGATGTGCATGCAGAATGCAGGTTTTGTAACAAGACCAACATTCAGAAGCGGGCGACAGCCAGAATTTCTAGCCAGTTTGCAGTCGGCAAGTGTAAAGAAAAAGAAGACTTGAAGCACTGTTAAAGTTTATTTTAAAATAATTTTCAAATTACTAACTAAACATAAAATACTAGCTTATATTCACAAGTAGGATAGCAAAATTTACATAATGGATTCAAGTTCCGCATTCGTTATCATAAGGAGAATTAGTGCACAGCAGGTGGAAAAATAAATTTGTCAGCTTACAATAGAAACAGCAGATGGAGTAAAGTAACCTCCATGAATAATTAACTGCAGGGCATGGAAAAGTCCAACATATTTGAACAGTTTTGTGTACAGTTTCAGGGAGTGTAATACAAAGCTAAGTGTAGAAAATACACAGCTAAGTATAATACAAGCTAAATGTAGATAACGTGCAGCTAAGTGTAGATAATGCACAGCTGAGTGTAGATAACACACAGCTAAGTGTAAGATGCAGCTATGTGTAGGTAATGCACAACTAAGTGTAGATAGCTCATAACCAAATGTAGATAAAACATAACCAGATATAGTAAAGTAAATTAAGTGTAGATAGCTCATAACCAAATGTAGATAAAACATAACCAGATATAGTAAAGTAAATTACCCTTTCCACATCTTCATGTGTATTAGGCATATAGGGCTAGACCTATACTTTAGACCAATCGGCACTCAGTGAGTGATGTGGTCACCATCACACCAGCCATCATTACTCGCCAGGATTCCACCTGGTAACCATTCAAGGCTGAGTTGACGTGAAAGCCAAAGTCATTTTTGAAAGAAAAAATGTATGGTACCCTCAGGATCTGAACCCATGATTTCCAAGCTGCTGGTGAGCATCTAACCACTAAACCACGGTCACTTCTAACTAAATATAGACAACTCATTAATAAGTGTAGATAACATATTTTAAGTGATAATCCCACCAACCCATAGAGTTGCAAAAAAGAAAGAAAAGAAATGGATGTAAACCGAAATTCTGCTTGTGATGGATGAAAGAAGAAAGAAAAGAAATGGATGTCAACCGAAATTTTGCTTGTGATGGATGAAAGAAGAAAGAAAAGAAATGGATGTCAACCGAAATTTTGCTTGTGATGGATGAAAGAAGAAAGAAAAGAAATGATGTAGAAGAATATTGTAGAATACAACAAAAAAACAGTGAACAAATGCAGACTGACTAAAGAAGCCTGGTTGAATCAAATGTGTACAAAAGTTGGGGAAAATCACAGGAATGACTCTCATTCCATGTACCAACAGGTAAATATCTAAACAGGAAAGATGACACGTAACAGCACTGGATGTTTAAAATCAGAAGATGGTGACTTATTAATGGGGCATAGTAATAAAATGTAATTAACAGATGGACAGTATATAGAGGAATTGTGTGATGATAATAGACCAATTGTAGTATTGCAGGCCAACAATGATGGTCCACCAATAATGACTTCAGAAGTTGTGGAGGCATTTCATCAAATGAAGAACGGAAAATCACCCTGGCCAGACAACACCTCACTGGAAGAAATCAAAGCACTGGGAGATTTTGGAATTGAAATAATAACTAAACTTTTAAATGATATTTATAATAGTGGGTGCATTCCAAATGACCTTTTAAAATACATATTTATAGCTCTGCCAAAGAAACCAGGAACTTTGAAATGTGAAGACTATTGCACAAGTCTTATGAGTCACATGACTAAGATGTTACTGAGAATAATTATGAGAAGAATAAGAAACAAAATTAAACCAGAAATCAGCGATGAACAATGTGGATTTGTAGAAGGAAAAGATACAAACAGTGCCATATTCATCCTAAGGACATTATCAAAAAGAACCATAGAAGTAAAAACTGATTTGTTGTACTTATGCGTTATAGTCTATACAAAAGCATTTGACAGTGTGAAATATGAAGAAGTAATCAAACTATTGTAAACATAAAACATTGATGGAAAAGATCTACAAATAATAAAGAATATGTATTGGAAGCAAACAGCAGCTATAAGAATTAACAACTGTTTAGGTACATTTTGGTGCATAAAGAGGGTCGTACGACAATGACAATGATTTATTTTCACTATACAGTGAATATATAATGAGATCTTTAATTGATATGCCTGGAATTGAGGTTGGTGGGCATAATATAAAAAAATTATGTTATGCTGATGACACAGTCTTGATAGCAACAAGTCAGAAAGAACTACAGAAAATGATAGAAATTGTTTGTGGTAGTGGAAAGTGGAAGACTGGGCCTCAGTTTGAATAATGGAAAGACAGAGGTAGTGGTGGTATCAAAGAAAAGAATTATTCAAAAATGTATGATAAAAGTCAGTCTTGTTTTTGTGGGACATGTTCATAAGTTTAAGTAAATGGGCACTGGATAACATCAGATGAAAGATGCATTAACAAAAGTAAAAAGTAAAGTTCCCTTTTCACGCCTTTTGGCGCATCGGGCATATGGGCAGAGCGTCCCATATTTTTACAGACCATCAGCACTCTGTGGGTAATGTGGTCAGCATTACGCCGGCTGTCTTTACTTTCCCAGGACAGCCCATCCTGGTACCCATTTTAGTTTGGGTCGACCTGCGACATCCCATACCACGACAAAAATCCACGCAGCCTGCAGTGGGTTTCGGTCGCGGTATGCTGGCTTGCGAGTCGGACTCGCAACGCCTTAGCCACGGACGCCGCTGAAAGATGCATTACTGAGATACAAAACAGAATAAAACAGTCAAAAACTGCATTTTATAAAGTGAAGAACATCTTATGCAATATCTCTATGTCATTGAAGGTTAGAAAAATAATTCTTGCTAGCTATGTATTTCCAGTTTTAACATGTGGCTGTGTGTCTTGGACAATTGGTAGGCAGGCCAAACAATTTCTTGAGGCCTCAGAGATATGGTTTTACAGAAGAATGCTTAAAATAGCTTGGACAGCCAAAAAGAGCAACCCAGAGATTTTGAAGAAGGTGGGAGCCCGAAGAGAACTTATCACAGACATCAGAAGGAGACAGTTATAATTTTTTGGTCATGTTATGAGAAGAGGGAAAATGGAACATGTTGTGACTACTGGAAAGATCTGGGAAAGGAGGTATATAGAAAGACAAGAGAAGATTCTTGACAGTCTTGTTGCATGGCATGGAGGTGTGTCAGCACACGAACTGATACATGCTGCAGGAGATCGCAGATTGTGGAGAGGCATGATCGCCCACGCCAGTCGGCAAAGCACCTAATGTTGATGATGATGAACATACAGCCAAATGAAGAAACTTAACCAGGGTATAAAACACTGCTGACTGTACCTATTGCTGCAATCAAAGTGTGATTCAGAGATGAATATTGATTTTAATTACACATTCGGTAAAATAACAAGAAATACCAACAAATTTAAACTAACAAGTTAAAAAGTCATTGAAGCTTCTGTCTTTGGTAAAATTAGCCATTTCTAATTGAACTGTGTATGACTTTAACATGCATTGTCAGAAATAAACAAATGGCTGTAAAGTGTGAGCACCTAATCAAATAATAGAGGAAAAAACAAATTCCACCTGGATTTTTACCAGAAGATACTAAGCATATGTTAGAGATCGATGACCAGCAATGGAGCTCCCAAGTTTTAAATGAGGAGAAATGGGGCAATAGAAGAATGTCTTGGATATGGAGATGTGACCATGGAACAAGAAAAGCAGGACACCCAGATAGCAGTGATCACAAGATATAGCTCTACATTTATTAGAGGATGCAGGTTAATTTCTCCACAATTTTGATTCTTTCAGATTATTATGAGGGCAACCTTCTAGAAGGAATTAATGTGGAACATTCTGGAAAGGTATTAGCATTTCCAGACATTTTTTTTTTGAAAACATGAGTTTGGTTTAAATTCTGCTCAAGTAGTGTAGGGACACACATAATGGGTGGACAAGCATCACAGTTTAGTAATGGCTATTTGGATAACATGGCTGATTGATCCAGAGGAGCCGCTGGCCAAATGGATAAGAACACAAGGGTCTCATAAGGGAGATCAGGGTTCAAATCATGGGTAATGTTGGGGTTTTTCTGTCCACGGCAAAAAAAAAATCCTGTCCTGTAGTCCATGGTAACAGCACTGGCCATGTGGCTTGAAATCCTTAGGTTTAAAAACCTTCCTACCTACACCGTAAATGTGGTAATTACAGGCAGTTTTTGTATATAAGTGCTGTGTTGTAACACAAACGTAAGCCTAGAGCATTTTTTTCTTTGTACTTTCATGTTTGTTACCTGTAATTATATACAATCACATCTCTATTTCTCCTGCATTGAAACATTTAAACAATCTGTTCATGACTTTTGTATTTCTGAAAACATGGAAGAATTATTGCACTTTGTGAATGTGTGTTCACAGTTTAGGTGGTGGGACATTCCTAGGATTGTGCTGTCTGCTTACTGGGTGTGACACCTTTGAGGAAGCCATACAACTAGCATCTAGTGGAGACAGTAAACATATTGACAAGTTGGTAAAAGATATCTACGGAGGTGACTACAGCAAGTTTGGCCTCACTGGAGACACTGTAGCATGCAGGTGATTGTTTTTGACATACTCGTGTATGATGCTATCTGAAATTACATGTCTTCTTCTTCTCCTCCTCCTCTGCTACCAAACTTTCATTCTTATTTAAACAGGCTGAAAATAAACACAATATTTTAACCGCGGGATGCATTAAAACATTGTTCTGCTTCTTCTTTGCATTCAGTTTTGTATGCTTATTTCAGATTGTCAGGTGGGCTGCCTCTATGAACTTGCATGTCAGCCGCAAGACCTTTATGGTTTCTATAGCTTGGTCTGCTATTTGCTTTTGAGGAAAGGTTTCTTTTCAAAGCTGTAGGTAGAGTGGGCAGGTCTGCAGAATGTTCTTAGGTGTTTGTAGTTCCATGTGACATGCACACTGTGGGGATTATACAGTCTTTTTTTTTTAAATATCTATGGTAGTTGAGCCTGCAGTGTCCTGTTCTAATAAACGGTTTATGAATAATGAAGGAAACTGTTTTCTCTGCTTATACAAAGGCAGCATGTGTGGCTTAGGCTTTGTGACACTCTTGATTATTCCAAGGTGCCAGATACAGTCCAAGCTGCAGGGGATTTGGTAGCAGTCGACCTAGCATTGGTTTAGACAGTGATATCGAGAGCTGACTATTCAGACAGGAATGGTAAACTACTGAACAAAAATTACCCAGTGAAGTCACAAGCAGCCACACACACAACAACTGCTAGATTGGCTAGCAATGTCCTGTAAAGAATACACACCTAATAATTTTGCTTAAAATACAAAGCTCTACTGGCTCATTTCCACTTTTCTATAAGAGTAAAACATTGTTTTTAAGGGAAGAATAGGGATCACAATCCATGGAGGTGGCATGCAGGACTAGCAAGGTCAGCTTACATTAAGAATAGGTAGATTTCATTTCAGGATCACTGCTACCATTGCAAATTTACAATATTTTTTTCTTCTAAAACACCACACAGCAGGTCTTTCTGCAAATAACTGTCGTTTCCTTATTCGTTTCCAGGTTTTTCTCCTGTCTGTGTTATATGCAACATGATTTATGGCATGCTGTTAATATCTCAGTACCTGTCTTTTGTGCCTTGCTTCCACACATCTTTACATCAAAGTCAAGGCCGATACCAGGATCTTCTACACATCTATAATTTACAACAACAAAAAATATCTTTTAAGGAATCTACCATCCTCTAATAGGTCTCTAATTCTGTGTCCCATGTAATAGGCATGTTGATGCCTTATGACACTTTTTATGTTATTTTAACTTTTATCTTTATATGTGAGGTATAAACACATTGTCTTTTTGATTACAACCCATTCTTGTTGTCTGGTCTAGCATTTGCTTGAATGTTTCTGATATTGAAAACCTCTGAATGTATAATATTATTTACTTTGTGATTGTTAAGTGGGAGTTTGAAAGCAGAAAGTTTAAAGCGACATTATATATTTTTTCAAAGCAAAATTGAAGTGAGTTCTGAATCTAAATGTCTGTATAAACTTTACTACTGTGTCACCTTGAGAAACTGCAAACCCACCATTTTCATCTGTGACTCATTCCCACAGATGCTGCTTACCCGGCATTACTGCTGTGGCATGTCCCTGAGAAGCTCAATTACCAGAGCTGATATCTCTTTGTGAGTGCGCAGTAGTTAGGAGGCCCAGCTATTAATATATTTACTGAAATAGCACTTGAGATTGGGGGGGAGGGGGTGTCTTGTGAAGAGGATGTCTTTTTTAAAGCCAATTTTGTCATAATTTGCTCTTAGCCTTACTGTTTAAGTTATGAGGTCACAGTCTCACTTCCTGATATAGTTCTGAGGTCCTGGTATTCCAAATAATGCTTCACTCCATTCATGTTTTCTTAGAATGAATGCTTAATATATTTTGGGAAACGTTGAATTTAGATGAATAATTCATAACAAAATGTATTCCTGAGCTGTGTCAAATGGTTGTGTTTGTATGTGTTTAAAAAAACTTTTGGAGGAATTCCTGCCCGCTTTTATTTTAAAACTTATTCAGTACGAAAGGGTTAACTTGGCTAAGTGGTAAAATGTGTAATATTTGAAACTATCAGGTGATAAATAAAATCATATTTTACTGTTTCAAGTGTTATTCAGTTTCCAACACACTGTAGGCTGTCTGTGGTCTGCAGATCAAATAACACTAATTGCATGCTTTTTTATTTTGCTGGATATTAATCAGAAGTCTCTGGTATGATAGAAAATGGGTCATATCATTTCTGGTCAGTTTGTAAAAGATTCACACATTCAAAGGCATGTGCGAGAGAGTCGCTGAATAAGGGATGCAGTCGCAATTGTTTCTTTGTTAATCAACAAATTTGGTGAGTCAGAGTGATACTACCTGAGAGGCAAGGAACCAACAGTCTGCATGCAGATAAGCCAGATCTGTAAATCAGATAGGCATGCAAAACCCAGGTTCCACCAGAGTTGACAGCAGATGAACACTAAGAAGAAGAAAAAAAAAAAGCTCTGCACACAAACATTTTTAAAAACATCAGTAAATAACTGTGATAACTGGTTTCAGCTTTGGCCACATGATGAGCAAAGAAAGAAGAGAGTTGGCCTCTAAAGAAGACCTGGCAAGGGCAACGTTAGTCACAATTACCAACAATATAGGCTCTATTGCACGCATGTGTGCAAAGACAGAGGTGAGGTAGATTATGCATTTGAACTAAAAATCTGATAAACCCCATTAACACAAACTCACTAAAAATGAACCCTCAGTTAACTGAATTGTGGTCCCAACAGGGATGTATTATTCATAATACATCTGCTAGTTCTGAGTTAGCATGAATTCTTTATGTAATGCAAATTCTTTGGCCTGGAATTTGTGTTAATGAGGTTTCACTGAATAACAAGTCAGACATCACTGCATAGTTTGTCTGCCACTCTGTTTTCTTAACCTAAAGCTAGCTAGACCATGGCCAGGGGTCTCATGTTTGTTTCCCTCTATAGATATTTGTGTTTCTTTGTATTCTTCTGTGCATATGATTGGTTATACAGAGATTATATGTATGTTTATACATATTTATTATTATATCGAGAACACTCTGGGCATGAAAGTTCATGAGTTGAGAAAATGAACAGGAGATCCTGTGACTTTTGAGAGCAACCTTTGCAAAAGACCTGCTGCATGGTGGTGATGATATAATTTATTATAAAATTATTTCAAACAGTAATCTTTAAAAAAAAAATTATTTGGAAGCTTCGGAGATGTATTTTTTTTTTTTTTTTAAATATATAATGAGAATTTCCTGGACAGATTAAAAAGAGTAATGAAGGTGTCTTGAAAGAAACTGACTCATGAAAAGAACTGACTGGCCACATCAGAAGGAGATAATCTGCATTCTTTGGTGATGTCATGAGAAGAAGAAAAACTGGAGTACATCATGATGGTGGAAGAGTTGGATGAGAAAGGAGGCAGAGGGAGACAAAGAGAGAAGCTGCTGGACAGTTTGACTTTGAGGCATGGGAGATCATCTGTGTCAGAATTGACACAAAAGATAAGGTTATGGATAGACATGACTACCAATACCACACAGTATAGACTAAAAGAAGATACTCTTTAAACATGCCTAGATAACTATAGCTTCTTCTTCTTCTTCTTCTTCTTCTTCTTCTTCTTCTTCTTCTTCAGCATTCTGAGCCCTTGAGGCTCACGGCTGCAGATATCACTCACCTCCATTCATCTCTCTGGTTGGCCTTCTCTTTCCAGATGGTGACACCAAGTGTTTGAAGGTCTGTCTGGATATTATCTCTCCATCGTCTTCTTGGTCTGCCTCGTGGTCTACGATCATTCATCTCCCTCATGAAGATAACTATAGCAGTCAAAGAAATTATGAATGTGGTAATTTACCTATGACAGCAACCGAGGCAAGACGTCTTTTTGTAATTCAGGTTTTAAATTGTTGCATTTCCTCTTCAGGGCGTCGCAAAGTGACCCCAGCATTTATTGACTGTTGTGTGGTTTTATTTACTAGGCAGTTTAATGTTCAGGAGTTTGTCTATGCTTTCTGAATGATATGGCTTTCATACCATTGTCATTTAAAAGTAAGGGGTCTGCTAACAGATTACTTGCAACCGACTCAGAACCCTGGTGTGTCGAAATTGTTCACAACCTCTAAGTCGCTGGTACAGAGAAAAGTAGGTGGATAAGCTACCTTTCATTATTATAGTAGAAAATATATTATGTTGAAATGAATATTTATTTTTCTACAACTTTTGACTTTTCAGAAAATTGAACATGTGGTGTTTGTGGGCAACTTTCTCAGAGAAAACCAAATTTCAATGAAATTACTAGCATATGCAATGGATTACTGGTCTAATGGCTGTCTAAAAGCTCTCTTTTTGGAACATGAGGTAAGTTTTTTGTTGTTGTTTTTTAGTGAGACAGAGACAGCATTCAGTTTCCAAGTACATTGTAAAAGGTTTAAATCAGGAAGGTTTGTTTACTTAATTGCACTGGGTTTTAGGTTTTATCCCATACGGCTTGGTCTCTCTCAGCAGAACAGCTGACTGCCAGTCAGCAAGATTGTTGCACAAAGCACGAACACCATAGTTTAGTGGATGATCCCCAGGAGTTTTCTAAAAAAATGTCACTCTTGAACTAGATGACGCAGCCGTGAAATGAACCCATGACCTTCAGAGCTCAGGCAAGTGGCTTGACCACTTCACCATAAAGACACACTCCCCTCCAGGGTGTATATTGATTGTATAGGGCAGAAAATATCTAGTTAACAGCTTTATTTAAGAAACCTAGGATGTGTTACATTTAATGTATACATTTTAAATGTGTGCAAGACGGGAATAATACATAAATGGGGTCAACATCACTTCTCAAGACATCTTTTTGTAGCCATCGTATTCTGTGATTGAGCATGAATAATTTATTTTTTTCAGTGTTTATGTATTTCTAAACTGAAATCAGATCTACAATTTTTTATTTTCACAGGGATATTTTGGTGCTTTGGGATGTCTTTTAGAATACCTTCACCTCAACCATCAGGGATAGGACATGCAACACTCAACTTTAACTAGTGGTATTTTTATAGCAGTGAAGTCACAAATCATCATCATCTTGTGTGCCATGGATTTCCTTATGTGTGTAATTAATCATTTGGATTTGTTTAGGACTTTTCTGAATTCATCACATATGTGCATTCACTGTATTTCTCCGTGTATTTGACGCATAAGATGATCTCTTTTTTTACAGTCTAAAAATTAATTAATAAATATTTTTAAACACATTCCGTGTATGAGATGGGCCCCTAATTTAAAACTTAAAAAATGTATCAAAATATAGCGTCCTACACGGGGAAAAAACAGTATGTGTTCATTGAAACATATTTGAGATGAAACTATGGAATAGTTACAGACCTTGTGTAAGGAAGTGTATTAACATTTCGTGGACAGACAGGGTGACTAATGGCTGCCTAGAGATGGCTAACGAACGTAGAAAACTATATACAACTATATAAGAAAGAGGCAGTCAGTGTTCTTGAGTCATGTGATGAGAAGAGAGGCATTGGAAACATTTTAATCACTGGAAAGATCAACTGTAGAAGAGGCAGAATAAAGAGACCTTGTCTGACAGTCTGAAGTTATGGCATCTCGGAGCATCATTAGTGGAATTTATTCAAAATATTAGGTGCTGATATCTGTGGAGAGACGTGAGGTCCTAAGCCACTGGGTAGGGCATTTGATGATGATGTATTAACACCTGTTCAAAGTCATAGACATTCTCTGTTCAATCGCCTGAGATATTATAATACTGTTTGAATATATAATGGCCATTTGTGTGTCCTTTTGTCAAAATAAATGTAACACAAGGTTCGTCTGTACCGCAGGACAAAGGAAATAAGAATCCCCTCAGGATTGTAAGTAGATTTATATATAATTAGGTATAGGAATGTATGAGTGGGGTTTAAATATAATAAAGAATAAGAATATTATTAATAAAAATAATAACAGATGTTACAAAGGTTTAGATACATTAGTATGTTTCAGAATTTTTTTCACTCTAGGCACTGTATAGAAATCTGCAGTTATATTGCGATGCATATAATAAAGTAAGTAAGTAAAGGGCTCTTTTGCACACCTTCAGGCGTATTTGGCATATAGGGCTAGATGTATATTTTATAGACAATTGGCACTTGATGGGTGATGTGGTCAGCACAATGTCCACCACCTTTACTTCCCAGGACTATACCTGGTAGCCACCCGCGGCAGGGTCGGCCTGAGAGCCAAGGTAGTGTTTAGAAAAGTAGCTCTACAAGGATCTGAACCCACAGCCTTCTGATCCGCATGGGAGTGTCTAGCCGCTACACCGTTACGATATAGATTAACCAGCTCATTTCTTCGCCATCCCCATATTAAAGAACTCTCTGCAGGGCTTTAAACCGGTGAACAGACAGCAGCAGATTGATAACATTTGAATTAATTAAATGAATAAGGTGAAGACATTAGAAAACATCTGCAGTATTATGTAAGGATATTCTTCCAGTCTAACAGTATGTTAGAACTGTTTGTATATATGCTTCTAATGTTTTATACTTTTAGTTATTACACTTTAAAATTATTTTATACTGTTTTAAAAATATGAAATACATTCAATTTTTCCAGTACCAGAGAAATACTTTTAACACAAACAGATTTATTCTTTTTTTTTTTTTTTTTAAACATGCAGTAAACAAATGCTTTTGCCTTATTTGGGTTACAACCCAAGTCGCATAACTGGGAGACCAAATTCATATCCACTCAGCAATCACTTATGGATACTTTAAAAAGAAAATAGAAATTACATTCCTGTCCTGAATTTTTTCCATTTATCAAGAAGAACAAATAGTCCCTGTGTGGGTTCCGGGGTCGCTAAGGGGGTAGGGGGAGAATAAGACCCAGTGCCCCGTAAGAAGCACATCGTAAAGGGTAAAAGTCAACTAATCAAAGTCAGAGTGTGCCTGCTAACAGTGTGGCATAAATGAAAGCCAGATCTGTAGAACGGATGCATTTGCAAATCTCAAGTTCCGGAACAAAACTAAGGTCTAGACGTGGATGAGCAAGCAGAACTTTCCGTCAAAGTTTACAGCCGATGAACCCGAAGAAGAAGAATGGAAGAGTTATAGACTTTCCTGAAAGCAGGAGATACTTTGTACAGTTCAACTACAAATGCCTTAACGCTGGCACCCCGAGAACCCACATAAGCGAAACTTCTGGTTGGATCAGATCCCCGGTTAAAGCCGCTTTACTGACTTTCCTTGATGTCATGTTTAGGAGACGCATAGTTAGCGTTTTAGGCTGTGTTCGCAACTAAAGTCTTCTTTCTTTCTTCGTATTCACCAGATGTAAGCTCTGGCGGAAAGTTCTGGTTGTTCATCTGCTTTTGGACTGCAGACCTGTTCCAGAACCTGAGTGTTTTGTGTGCATCCGTTTTACAGATCGGACTCATTTGTATGCAGACTGCTGGTTCTTTGCCTCTCAGGTAGATTTACTCCGACTTCGGAGGAAGCTTCCAATTAGTCAATTCTTACGACATGCTTATGGGTAGACAGTGGGTCCGTTCTTGTTTTCCCTATAATAGGGCCACGGGGGGCACCTAAAGTGCATTTAACAGGTCAGGATATAAATACATTTATTGAAAAATGACATTTGTTTGAGGATGGAGGGGCTTGTGAACCAGATAGCTTTTTTAAAGCCGCATTGACATCAAATTGTCCTGTACACTGTGATAGAGGTCATGGGGTTGTTTTCCTTACGTCACCAACTCCAAATTCCTACTGACAGTGATGGTAATGAGCTTAGCTGAGTCTTCCTAATTTCTTTTCAAGCACTGTTTGTCTTAGCACAGAGTCCATTTACCTAAAGCCAATATATGCATATTACCTAGAATATCTTCTTTCTCACCTTCTGTAAAATTAGAGCATATCCCGATACAGCTCATGAAAATCACCCCGCTCAGAGCCATTTCTCAACACGCTATGTATAGAAAGGTGAAGGAAGACATCTCATAACAAACCTAGATCGTTGGTCAGCCCATGGGAACCGCTATGAAATCTCCTGGCCAACGAGATGGAGTGACTTTTGTGAGTAGAACCCATATCCCAGCATTTGAACTAAGAATTAGATGTTGATGGTGTGTATTATTGTTATATGCTAACTGATGTATGAATGGAATAACATATGTAAGGAGCAACACCAAGGGGGGCAGAATGTAAGACTGGCCTGCTTGTCCAGTTTTTAACTCTTTGAAAATAAAGTTAGTTTGTTTTTTCTGTGTTCACCATGTGGATTGAATGTTGAATTGAGAATCGACATTACAGCACTCAGAACAGCCCCATAAGTGCTCAGTCCCCATCTTCAGCAGCAAGCAAAGAGTTCCAATTCCGATGGTACCAGTAACAGTCTGATGGTATATCCGTCTCATCCTTCCCCTGTGTTGAGCATCTGCCAGATCTCCTGTTAACTTCGCGCAGCGCCATTCTTCTTAGACCGTAATGCTGTATCTGTGCCTCCTCACTGTTTACTTGCTCCAAAAGGGCCCTCACAATATCTAACTTGTCATACATCATTTCACCACGAAGTGGTGCAGAGCCAGCCAGTATATCTGTCTGCTCATTTCCTAACACACCGGCATAACCTGGAGAAAATATCCAAAGGATGCTAGCTACCTGGGACCTCTGAAGTGATGCTTGCCACTCTGCACAAAGCATGCCTGTTTTCACTTTCTCAACATGCTCTGTGTCAGTTACAGTTACAATCACGGCATGTGTGTACAGCTGATTCTCAAGCCAGTGGAAGGCAGCAGAGACTGCCTCCACCTCTATTCTCAAACTAGATGTTGTGATATCATAATTAAGGCTTTTCTATCCAGAAACCATGAATTGTTAACCCTTTGGCTCAGTACTATGGATATCGCAACCCTTCAGCCTTGATTCCATGATAGATACCATAAATCTTTGAGAAATGTGGCTTTTCTACCTACCCCTGGGTGTGAACCCAGACCACAAGTAGTTCGTCACCCGGTCGTGGCGAAATCGTGTTTAACCAACTACGCTAGCGAGCTAGCCAAATATATATTGATGCCATTCTATCAATAGAATTTTAAAAATATAAAACCACATTAAACGAAACAAAAATGTCAGTTAAAACTTATTCAGTCATCAGTGTTTAGAAAAAGAAAGACTAAAGTACTGGTTCCTAATTCAGTTTTTTAAAAGTAATATAATGCTGGTGACCTTATATCGTATAATTGGTTATTGCCTTATTAACAGTTGTCAAACACATGCACATATCTTTGCAAAACATCATTTTTTCATTAACGTTTGATTTTAATTAAATATTTATTATTCACAATGGGATTTTGGGAATTCAGGCTTGCTTATTCTCATGAAACACATTTAATCAGTTAATATAAAATATAAGCATTATTTTAGAACATGTTATCTCTCTTGTTATATTGTGTTGTATATATTGATGTATGTTTTCCTCAGTAATTTGGCAGCTTGTGCACATGTTTAGAAAGGTCGGGAATTACTAGATTTACTTAAAATAGCATATTTTTTTTTAAAGTTTTTTTATGAGAAAACAGGCTCATGAATAGACATTACATAATTTTCCCAATGGACACAGTGTTAACCTGCGACTTCTAGTGCCAGTACTAATATAGTACATATGTACATAGAGATTTAACAGCATTTCATGGTTCACTGTTGCTTAAGACGGTCTACTGATTGAATATTGACTAGTGTGTAAAAGGTAAAAAAGGTAAAGTCTGGAAATGTGAACCAGTGTCATTGCTCACAGTTATAAACCATAAGTGCTCTGCCACCAGTACGGACAGCTGATAAGAAACTGTCCGCCTGTGTCACCGTCCGCATGTAACTCTGTTCCTCCATTCACCCCAGAATGTCAACTCTGGTACCCATTTCCTGACTAGTGTGTATGAATATATATATATATATATAGCGCAGCTGACAGTTGTTAATGGACTGTTAACTTCACAGGGTAAAATTACTACTGTTTATAGGGAATATATTCTGTGTGTGTATTTTAACAGTTACTTACCTTTACCACATGTCAAACATTTTGTAAGAAATGCTTTCTAAATTGTCCATGAAATATTTAACAGCGGTCTCACATTGAATGACTGCTTTCTCAACTCATCTGTAGGTTGTCTCCATGGCGCTCCACCCATCGGTCGCAGATTCATTTCATGACTGCATTGTTTGGTTTACTTTGGCAGTTTTTACAGAGATTCCAGGGCTACAGTGTTCATGCTTTGGGTAACGCTCTCTGCAAGCACTAGCCTTTCTATTTTATTGTTTTCTTTACGTATTACACATATTTGTCCATGTATGAGACCAACCCCTATTTTCTGTGCACAAAAATCAAAAATAAAAAAATTTTAAACACATTCCTTGATAAGACATCCCAGTTTTAAGCTTACAAAATTTGGAAAAACATATGGTCCTATACACAGAAAAATACTGAGAGAGAGAGAGACTGAGCCACAGGGGCTATAACCTTGTGAGCTGAAGTCAGTCCTCTTGACTTTAACTCATCTGTGCTGCAAAGCTCATCATGTGTTTATTGGTATTTCCAGTCATGGTATACATGTCTTTGTTCCTTGTGTCCTAGGCACCTACTACTGTAACTGTCTGAATTGTTTCTTTGGCTTTATGTTTAAACATGAATTATAATATGTGTTCATGGTAGAATATGCAAGGATAACAGCTGCTTGTGGCAGAAACAGGTAAATCAGATTACTATTATTATTTTCTTTCATTTTTAGGATGAAATTTTTTCGTTATTTGAAGCCCCACCCTGGCTTTTGCCAGGGGCCGCAATATAGCCAGGCCATAAATATGGCCATTTAACTGAATGCAGTTTCTGGGACCTCTCCACTGTGATCCTCATCCACATAGTGGCACTTTGTGTCATCTGGTGTTTATCGCTTGTGTGATGTTCTGGTGGGGTAGAAAGTCAGTCAGTCAGTCAAATCAGATTACAAAAACACTTGTATTCTTAGAATTTGGAATTTTACTGTGGAATATTACAGTTGGGGTCTTTCTTTCGGCAAGTTGTGAGATGAGATCATGGTGCCATTTGTAAAACTCTAGTATATTTTTACAGCAATCTGACTTAGTTTAAAACTTTAGAATAAAATTCTCTGAGGCTGGCTTGTTTCATTAATAAAATACTGAACATGTATTTCACAGTTTTTTGTTGATTATGAGCACAAAAGTACACTGACTGCCATCCTGTGTCTCATGGTCCACTGCCTTGAACTTCATTATGACAGTTTAATTAACCACTATTTCTAATGTATGACTTAAATTTTAAAAAAAGGTATTTATCTATATGTATCTTCCTATGTCTGCTCTTCCACTACTTTGTTTTAACAATTATTCAGTAAGCTGATTTCTCAGAATGTTAAATTATTTCAACAACAAAAATTTCCCCATCAAGTAAAAAAAAATTTCTATGCTATGCATTTCTGCACCTTTTCTTTTCTGTCTTTTCTTGTACTAGTTTGTTTGATTAATTATTCAATAAGTTGTTTTCAAAAAATGTTTAATTATTAGATAAAATTATCTTGTTTCCATCTGATGGATTTCTGCAGGGTTACATCCAATGATGTTCATTAACCATCATTATTTGTCATTTTATAAAGTACTTTTCACAAATATTAAAAAAAAAATATATATATATATATATATATAAAATATGTCTGTTTTTAGGTTTCACTGCCTTAAAAGAGGGGTAAAAAGTCCAAGCATGTCAAACATTAGGATTGGTCTTCAGCATTTTTAAACAGTAATGCTATTTCTTGTGCTCATCTATGTTCTTGGTCATCATCTCCACTTTTGTTTGGCTCTCTTACCTCTTGTGAAAACTCATTAACAGTTCATTCCGTCCTTCTAAAAAGGTAACACAAAGTTAAACAGGTCTCTCCCTTTCAACATCATTGGTTGTATTGTGCGAGGCATATTTTTTCTTGGATGGATTTCTATAAAACATGTTTAAAAGCAAACTCTGGGTTTTGAAGGTGCAATGGTCAAGCTGTTTGCATTCTTAACGTCATGGGTTTGCTTTATAGACACATGTCAGTTCATGGGTGCAGTATTTATAGAGATGCCTGGGATCATCGCTGGAGCTACAATTTGTGTTTAATGTGGCACTTTCAGCAAGCACCTTGCTATTTTGCAGAGAGAGACCAAGCTACCCTATTCACACATGTATAGGCCACAGTATTTTGACTGAAAATCGTTGATGAAAAATAGGGTGCGGCTTACGTTTGAGATATTAGTCTTACAGGTCACTTGTACAAAATTAATTAATAAACAGCTGATAATTCTTCAGTCATCCACCCTTTCTCTGGCACTTATAAATATTCAAGGCGGTAGCTTTTCCTTAGGGATGGATGTACGTTTTAAAACATAAGGTGGGAGTATGTGTCCACCAGCAGTGATACCTGTCATAATGGAGAGAGCTGATAGAGCCAGTTGCAGCCTGATTCAAAGTTCACCTGTTTTTTCTCCTGCATTATTAATAATTGTCTAGATCTTCTGCTCGCTGCCAGAGAACATTTCTCTGCAGGTGTGGATGCTCTGTTGTGTTGGACTGTTTGCTTGATCCTAGAGAGCCTTCACTTTGTCCACTTTATCATAAAGTAACTCACTGCACAGAGGGGCGGCAGCAGCTCAACTATCAGTCTGCTCTTTACCACATATGCCTGTATATCTTGAGGAAAAAATGCACGTTATGCTTTATGTCTGAGTCTTATAAAGCTATGGGAAAAACTTTGGTACTAGGTCAGAAGAAAATTATTCAACAACTTCCATTCAATAGATCCAAGCCCTTCCCAGAATTGGTGCATTGGATTTAAGAGTTAAAACTCGCAATCCCCCAGAGGATTCACAACCAGACAATATATTTTAATCTGTGACAAACTGTGATTTTTGTTCATATACTCAGAGTAATTTAATATGTTGAGCTGTGCACTGGTGAATGAATGATTGTTCTGTCTAACATAGGATATTGTGCTGTTATTGTCTTTAATTTTCAGATATAAATGTCTTATATATGCTTGATTTCTGCAGATTGTTACATGCACTGTATTTAGTTGTTTCTTTTGCAGGTATTTTATGTTGTCATTAGGCTTATTGGTTGTTACAGAGCATAATATTTAAAGCATGGCATGTTTCATTTCTGTGTAGTCATAGTCTGTATCTGGAAACTTTTTAATCATTTTTTGCAAAGTAGCAATGTATATAAATACAGTCACGATGCAAAAGAGCGCACACACATACATACTTGTGATACTGTAATCAGATGACATCTGGTCCAGAATGACCAATAGGCTTTGGTGAAAAAAGATGTCGGAGAGGAAACCGTTAAAGTATTGTTGAATTCTTTGCTCATGGCCAGGGGTTGTTGATACATTTTCATCATATCCGTACTTGGATGTCATAGTTTTGTTGCCCAGCTAATGAATTGAGTGCTTGATGCAACACTCAACTGTGGTTTCTGTGGAATGCATTTCATCTGTGCCTGTGGTAGCTTATGTTGGGAATTACTTATTCAGAAAATGATGGGTGTCTGGTTTGGGTCAGACTGGCTATGTCCTTATACAAAATGTTGCGTATGTGTAAAAAAATATTAAAAAATTACCCTAACATGTCACCGCCAAGCTTAAATTTCAAAATTAAAACACCTGTCTGAAAAAAAAATTTGAAAACTAAAACAAAAACAAAAAACACTCTTGTCTACAGCAAGTAGGGTTCATGTTTTCACACATGTGATTCCTTCCCGGTGAAGCAGAGTTTGAGTTCTGAAGCGGGTTTACTTTGTACAGTTTAGGGGATGAATTTGGAATGGTTATGACAGTTGATGGTATCTTTTTGAAATAAAGGTGATGTTTTACACACCTGCCAGTCCACCCAGAAATATTGTGTAGTTTGTGAGGGAAAGCTTACATATATGAATCAGTTTCATCATCATTGTTGTCAGATGCCTTGCCAAATAGCATTAGCTACGTATCTCGAACAGCTTGTATCACTTCATGTGCTGACTCATTCAGTTTCTTGATAAAAGACTGTCTCTCATCGTATTCATATCTCCATAAATGTTCTTGTTGTCTCAGAATGTTCCAGTTTTTCTGTTTTCATACAGTGGAGACTGCCTCATTTTTGATGTGTTGTGATAAGTTGCCTTTATGTCTTTTAAAACTTTTTCATAGCTGTCAAAGAAATGTTCAGCATTATTCTGTACAACAAGAAGAAGACTTTGTTGGCTTATTGTTCATATTCAAAGGCAGATGTTTGTACATGAACGTTAAAGAAAAAGTTATTTGCCTATCAGAAACAAGCCCCCAACATTTGTCAGCTGTTTGAGGTTTTAGTAAACAGTTTTACTTGTGCAACTGCTAGATAATAATGACCTCATTTCTAAAGTAGAAACAGTAAAATGTGCATTTCTCTCTCTCAGGTACAGTTTGAATTGTACAAACACTTTTTTTTAATTTATAAACAATGAATGCAAAACCAGACTGCTCTAAGGATGCCCAACATCTCAGTTTGAAGCAATAGCCAGATGTATTTATAATGTATTTCCTGTGCCAGCTCGGAGCTTCCAGATACACAGGGATTGGTGACATTTGAAAACCATGAAATTTCTAATGAAAAACCTGAAATCATTCTTGTGTATTGTTAATTTAATACATTGCGGAGTCTCCACGATGAAGTGGTCAAGCTGTTTGTCTCATGCTGTGAAGGTAAGGGTTTGTTTCATGAGAGCATTGTTCAGTTCACGAGTGCCATTTTTAATGGAAATTCCTGGGCAATGTCGCTTGAGCTATGGCTTTATACAACGCTCTTGACATATGGATAGCCATTCTGCAGAGAGAGACCAAGCTGTCTAGGATAATGTGATGCAGTGAAGTCAGTCCTCTCGACTTTAATTGAATGCAGAAAATAGTGCTAATAAAACTAGCTTTTAAAAAAGCCTCTTCAACTTTTGCTGTCTGAGACTGTGTGTGAAGTGATTTAATCTGGTTTCAGTAGTAGCCACCCCTGGGTGTTTAGTACTTGCTCTTTTCGTTATTCCAAGTGACATAATTGCGTTGTGCCTGTTTACAGCAAAGCTGCGATATTTGCACCTTTTGATCCGGATTAACTTCCCACGTAGTTTTATAGGACATTATGTTTTTTTTTTGTACCCTTATCTACAGGTGTTGCCCCTGGAGAATCCGTCCAGGGCAACCAGGTGTAGACTGGTCCACCCTCAGTTCACTTGAAGGCAGCGGCAGATTATGGGAATTCCCTGCCATCCAAGGAGACTTCCAAAATTGCAGAGCCAGTACATGATGCTTTCATCCTGAGCTCATCCAAGCAATCATTATATCTTGCACATGAATGCCTTACCTCACATCCATATGTTGATCTTCCCATTCTTCATGAGCTGTGCCCACCTGAGGTCAGCAGGATGCAACCCACACGTTCGAGACTTCGATGACCACACAAATAGGTACATTCTTGTTTGGCACATCAGACATCTTTAATGTTTTTTTAATTTTATTTGGACACTTAGTACAACAGTGTGGAAAGCATGCATCAGGCACAGGTTTCCCCTTTTGGTCCTGACACTCAGGGGGGAAATGGGGCCATGGTTACGGACATTTGAACCTTTCTGCCAGCCAGTAGAACTTTTGACAGTGGAACATTAAGACTTTGCTGTTATGACATAGAACATTATCTGATAGACATTTGAGTTTTATTCAGCTGACTGGCAGTGGTAGATTGCTGTTGTGTACCGCATCGCAGTGATGACGATGTTGAGAGTCAACAAAGGATGTATGGAGACAGGACTGTACCACGAGATACCACCTGCAGGAAATGTTGCTCATCTAAGCTGCAAGTAAATCAGTTGGTCTAGAGATGAATCTCAGCAGTTCAGTTGTTCTTTCACCTAACAGACGTTTTAACTGAGGGTTGTCTTTTAGTAGTATATTTGACCCGCACACTTTACTCATATTCCAAATGAGTTTTGATAGACATTTTTACCTATGTATTGGGGGGTGGGCTGATGAGAGCCTGAGGATCTCTGGAGGCACTAAGTCCGAGATCCAGTGCCAGCTCTGTTGAGACCCACTTGAGCCATTATCCATGGTGTGCGTGAGGGACATATAGCAGGAGTCTTGCATGAGGATCCGTAAAACCAGCACAGAGCCTGCTGGCACCTGAGGCGAGGTACTGAGTGTATTCTTACACACATCATAGACAGAAATCACAGTGCCACAGGTGTTTTACACAAGGTGTGTGTGTATTTACTTATGGATGTTTCCATGGTCTGTTTCACAGTCACTAAAGAAAGAACAATTGTGCTTTGGAACTTGAATATTTCAGTAACATTCTAAGAATGTCAGGGATCTAGAGAAGGAAAAAAATACTGACATTCTGAACAATCTGAATATCCAATACAGGGCTTGAAGTGAAAACAGAACATGCTGGCTGGCTGAATCAACTAATGTTGGCTTGTGTTAATGCTCTGCTCTGTTTGATTTGATTTGATTCAAGAACCGACATCACAGCACTCGGGGCATTCCCATAAGCGCTCCGTCCCCATCTTCAGCAGCCAGCGAAGAGTTCCGATACTAATGGTGCCAGTAGCTTTCTGATTAAACGTCCGTTTTGCCTTTCCTCTGAGCCTTGAGCTTCTGCCAGAACCTCTCGTCACCCCCAACTGCATCAATCTCACCAGACTGCTCTGTTTATGATCTCCAACATATTTACATACTTTAGAAAGCCAGCTTAAATTGTAGTGCATTCATTAAAATTAAATTAAACCCATTCAGTACCAACCAACTCACCATGTGTTTGTTGCTTGCAGCTGACATACTATACTTCTTTTTTGCCTTCACCGATTGTAAACTCCACTGGAAAGTTCTGGTTGTTTGTCCACTTCTGGACTTTTGTCTTGTGCCAGAACTTGAAGTCTGTGTGCACTTTCATTTTACAGATGGGGCTTATTTGTAAGCAGACTGTTGGTTCCTTGCCGCTTAGGCAGATGACTCCCACTTTGAAGGAGACGTGCTACACTTTTTCTTAACTCTTGTAATCCACTTGTTGTTACACTGACTCACTTTACCCTAATTTTTATTTTTAACTCTACTTGTCTCACAATGCTATTATTATAAATCCTCTGACCCAAACATTTATTAATCACCATAATAAATTATTAGAATAGAATAAGTTAATATAACACCTGCTTGGTACCGATAGGGTGAATCCCCTTCTTCTTCTGCTGCATTTGCAGTTAAAGGTGCTGTTGGCACATTATCTGAACCTTTTGATTCCAGCAGATCCCTCCTGCCCTTTGTGGCATGCTTTTTAGGAAGGTAGACCCCCAGGCCACAGTACCCCCACCCCAGGCCACAGTACCCCCACCCCAGGCCACAGTACCCCCACCCCAGGCCACAGTACCCCCACCCCAGGCCACAGTACCCCCACCCCAGGCCACAGTACCCCCACCCCAGGCCACAGTACCCCCACAGGGAAAAAGCATTAATTAAAGTTAGAAAGTGGTATTTTTTTTGTTTTGTTTTTTAACTGATGGCGCATGTATTTCCATAATTGTTTATAGTCTGTTTTCTTTACATGACAGGCTAAATTATTAATTATCAGGACCAACTATTAGGGGACTATAATGCAACACTTGTACTGTGTCACATACAATGCCTTATAACAGTATAACATTGGCTGCCATTTTTTTTTTAATCACCACCATTAACATTGTTTAAACAAGTGAATATTTTTATATATCAAGTCATTAACTTTTTCAGTACCAAACAACTCACCTCATGTTTCTGGATAATTCCAAAGTTATCATAATGTTCTCTTGCTATATTCTTTCACAGACTGATGCTGTATCAACCCTTTGTAACTAAACTATTAATGTAACTACTTCAGACCCATAGTGTCTTTGTTCGACACTTCCAGACACAAGTATTTTTTGTTTTTAAATTCAAGTTTCAGGAAAGGAGATAAAGTAGCAACTGTCGTGGGACTTAAAGAGTTAATCCCTTGCATTTTCATTTGTATGTTTATTTCTCCATTTTCCTGTTTGAAACATTCAGTATTTATAGTTAAACTTCATCATTGCGCATATATATATATATATATATATATATATATATATATATATATATATATATATATATATATATATATATATATATATATATAAAACATGTTGATATGTACTATGGATTTGTTCTAGAATATTTGTGAACATTGTTTTACAAACTTGAAGCAGAACCAAACAGTTTTAAACACATTCTTATGATTGTTGGCTCTGTATTTCACATGTATTGACATTCAATCTAATGTACAATTTCTTAACTGAAATTTCTATTGTTAGTACTACGTTGCTGTGTCTGAACATAAAGAAAATATCAGTTGCGAATTCGCTTTTAATTTCTTCCTTATATTACTACAGCAATACATGCAAGATATGTCTCTTGTTATTAGGATGTCTATAAGAATATCAGTGATTAATAATCAGTGTTTGGGTTAACAGTAAGCTGTCAAGGTTGTCCATGATTAACAATATTTAAAAAAAAGTAGAATGGTTGCAATCATTGTAATAATCATTTATCCGGAATAATGGCAGCTTTCAAGATTAACACTTAGCTATCCACGGTTGTAAGGTAGGATGGTTGTATACCTCTGCAGACATGAAAGCTCATATTTAAGAAATGGAAAATATCTTACTGCATAGGAGAATGAAAATAGGCAATTAACAGATGGCTTCTCTGAATAGTCTTAAATGTTTAAATTGCAAATTTTACTTAAGGACCTTGAAAAGGCACAGAGATTGATATGTTAAATTCAGCGAAAGTCAGAGCATTAAACTATAATACAAAAGGATATGTGTTTGTGTCTTAAATATGAACACTGCAGATAAATATGTTGATTCTGACTTTGAAGAAACTGCACATCTTAATCTTCATTAGTCACCGGAGTAAACCAGTCTAGAACTTAGCGTAATTGTTATGGCTGCCCTGAATATACCTTATTAGATGATTGAATAGAGTAAGGAACATTTTCCCTGTTGGACTGCCATCCAGGATGTGAGTCTTGAAGTACAGACTTTAGGAAGCAGCCCAAAGGGACAAAACAGACAGGAAGACTGCATTATTATACTGTTTTATTCAAAATATTTAATATAAGCTAAACTATACAGTAATAATCAGATGTCCCCCCCCCCCCCCCCCCCCCCCCCCCCCCCCCCCCCCCCCCCCCCCCCCCCCCCCCCCCCCCCCCCCCCCCCCCCCCCCCCCCCCCCCCCTTTTACAATGTTTAAGAAAATATATTGTTTTATTATTTTGCATTGTAATTCTGTAACTCTATGCTTACATTAAAGTTATGGAAATTGTTGATGTCGTACTTTTGTCCACCATTCCCGGTGATGAATGTAAACTTGAAAAGTATCACAGAGTTGGTAAAACATTGCACGGCAATAAAAGGTAAAGATGGTTTCCCTGAAAATATTGTATAAGTATTATTAACATATGAATGTCACTATCGTTTTGTTGCTAAAGTTGAGGGCTGATGTGCAGCTTAGTTCTGTCAATTTGCTGCCTTGTTATCTTGATTTTGGTAATCTGCTGAGGGAATTGTTTGCTTTGGTTTCAGCAAGTTTTTTATATTTTTTATATATTTAGATTTATAAAACAAGTTATGAGAGCATTGTTTATCATTTATTTTAAGCAATAGTGGTGAAGTGAGAAGCTGCACCACACCATCTATGTCAGTTTGTCACAAAAACGCATTTAAAGATCATAATTATGTTAAAAGGATCACTCATCCACATAGGATTGTAGAGGTTTGTTACGTCAAGTGCTCCAATATAGCTAATTCAGTTGTTTCTTGGATTTGCTCCTGTTTGATACCACCAGTATAGTGGCTTTGGGATTCACTAGTTAACACTTTCAGAAAGATTTCTGATACAGTACAATTGGCAATTATTCATGGGCCTTTTGCTAGGCTTCTGTGGGCTGGATTCAGCCCACAGGCTGCCATTTGAAAAACCCTGATCTAGAAGAAGACAGAACTGATGGTACTAAATCTGAGAGATGAGTACAGACTGGCTTGGGGTGTAGCATTTTTCTCAGGCTCAGAAGTGCTGCATGCAGATCACCATGTTAACAAGGGGGCTGAGGGTGTTGTACTGCCCTGCATCTGATTCCAGTGGTGAATTAGATTTCTCGATTTTTTCACAAGAATGTGAAAATATAGAGAGAGAATGTGTACTCGTTTTGAGTTATGAGTAAGACCCACACACACTGGACTACAGATTAACCTTTTTGTGGAACCTTTTGTGGTGCCCCATTATAACTGTGCTGTATGGTTAAACAGGGTTTACTGGATTTGTACTTTATTCTTCTCCTTGAAATTGTTAATCCTACATACTGCAATCCTGGAGGAGGAAATTTAAAGAAAAAGTTATGAGCAAACACATAACATGATTCTTAGAAAACAACAGATAGAATATGTATATTTATTTTTTAAATTAAAAAACACTGACGTTTAGTAGCACCTGAGGAAAGAAGTAATTTGAGTTGAGGATTCAGGGTTTTGTTAGTCTTCATCCGCTTGTATAAATTGTAAAATAAAAATGGTCTTCCTTGTTTGAACAGTCTTGAGTTTTTTGTAAGTGTTCTACTATTTCTGGTTAAATGATGCCTATCTAGTACAAAAAGTCATTCGTAGAGATTTAATCTGGAAACCTGATTACAAAAATGAAGATATCCAAAGAAAATTTTTTAAACTGTAAAGCCAAAGATGCATTGCTTGAGGGAAAGTGCAGGGAAATTGGAACAACATATAAAGAATAACAATTTATTCACACGAGAATTGACAAACTGTATTAAACAAAACATCACCCATTTAAATGCATTGCCTGGAATTTGTACATGGTATGAAGGATCTTTGGAGCCATTCACAGGGGAAACAGCTTGATATTTTGAATAACAGCAAAAGACCACTTTTTATGAAGAAGGAAGTTCTGATTGCCCTTTTACTTTTTGGGCTTTGTTCTTGTTCCAGACCTTGAATTTTGCATGCACATCCCTTTTTACCATCAAGTCAAGTACTATGGCTTTTATATATTTTAATGACTAGAAACCATCTTGAAAACTTTCTCTTTTAGACTAGCAACCAAGCGGCCATTTTATCAACTGTTTGTTTTGCTGTGCAGGACAATCTTCTACATAGTAGCCATCCTGAAGACTTTTCTAGGCTGATACTTTCAATATTCTTCTCAACTCACTAACTGCACAGCTCCCAACTTACTATTTCCTGTGAAATTTTGTTTCCCTATCTTTAAACCCAAAAATTACAGCAGAAGGCATGGTACCAAGAAGGAGGGGCAGGGGCCGACCAACACGAAGATAGGCACAGGATATAGGTGACTCCTTGAATGTGAAAATGCATGAGGCGGTAGAACTGGTGAGAGACCGAGTTTCTTTCAGGCAGACTGTGATGAGAGCGACGTTCTGCAAAGGACCTGCTACATGATGATGATGATCTTTAAACTCACCATCTTGATAACTTGTGGGAAGTAAGTAATGACTCATTGTATCATAAGGTAAATTGCGATATTTTAATAATCAATTTGCGATATTTTAAAAAGGACCAATTTCAAAACTCTGCCTGTCTAACTAACCGTCCAATCAACTTTTCTGTCCAACCGACTGTTTTCCCTGGTCTTCTTCTTGATTTTGTCCATAAGTGACTGCATTTTTTCATACAAATTAAAAGGGTCTGTTTCAAAAGTCAGTCTGTGCATCTAAACAACTAACCCTCCCTTCAGCTATACTGTCTGCGTGGTTATAATAATAATAACTCCACAGGAGAACATGCACAGCAGGGGTCCACCGTTCACGAGTGAACAGATCCCTCGTCGACGATTGTTCGGTCCGTTACTTCCTATACGATCTCGGAAGGTTTGCCGACCTGGGTCATGACTCCAGGCCACGATCTTCCCCTGTTGCACTTTATCGGACTCTCGGACAGTTACAAGACTATATGGTGACTTTGCAACAGGTATTGTGAGATTTAGTGTTATACTGTCGCTGCGGTAGTAAATTAGCCGACTTCCCTTATGACCACAGGGACAAACTTACGGTTGGTTCATCAGACAGGTATTGGACTTTGGCATTTGGCAGACATTTATCTGGTACTTTGGCTTTATATGGATACAAAGTTGTTTTCCACTAGGGGCTCAGACCAGTCTACCGAGTTCCATCCCCCACAACGTTCCGTTGCGTCCAAAGCCAGCTCGAAGCTCTTTCAGCAGCGTCGCCCAGCTGTCTTGTCCACATTTTCGATCATTTCCTCGCAAGCCAGGTGCTTTCGAACATTGTATGTGAAAGTGTTGCTGTCCTGCGCCTACCTCGACGGTGAAGATTTTAACTAAACACGCGTCGTCTTTCCTCAGACCGGCCACGAGTTCACCGTACTTTTCGAGTTTGTGATTTTCTTCCATCGTACGGCAGGTCGGCTCTATCAGGATGCGCTGGCGTTTTTCAGAAGAGTGCAGATCCATGTCTGCTCTCAATCCGGTCTTTCGGATTAACTCTGGGTACGGTCAAGGTCGACAGCCTGTAACGAGACTCTTCCACAGTCGAGTATTGATGGAGCGAATGCGACCTTGTTGACTTTACCTTTAGAAATCTGCCCAGTCTTGAGGAGCGCGTGAGGGGTGCGGTAGGATTGGCTCTCGCGTGGCCTTAATTCTGGCTTTATCCACAATGTCCACTAGCTCTTTCGGGACTTTATTGTGGCGCCATTTATATCGTCTCCGGCCTAGGGCTTTTATGCACGTTGACAATACGTGCTCGAGCGTCTGCTTAGCTCTGCATATTGGACATGTCGGGTCAGTGATCGCACACGACTTGTCCATGTTGGCGCCAGAAGGTAAAACATCAAAAGCAGATCTTATGACAAAGCTCAGCCGCAGCGGGACCATTCATCAGATCTCACCCCATGTAAGTATTCATGGCAAGGCGCTGTCGAGACCGATCCACTGGTCTTGCTGCTACTGCTGTGCGGTTTTTGGACTAAAGTCTCGATTTCGGGGTCTCTTATCTGCTGTATTACATGTCTCTGCGTTCCATGCCATAGGCCGTGTCGGTCTTTTTATGTGTAACCCATGACTTCCTTCAATTGCAGTGCTTTCTCAACAGATTCTATCGCATCTTGGACTTTCCGTCAACTCTTTTCGATTTTCGACTGCCAGTGGATTTTTTTACGTGCGCAACAATGCACACTACCCAGATACTAGGGGGAATTACTAGAAGTCCAAGTCCACGTGAAAGAATCCCAGCCCTAACCGAACCGGGGATTGAATCCGGAACCTCTAGCACTCGAGGCGAACGACCATGCCTCGAGACCACGCAGCTCCCCCCCCCCCTTTTTTTCCCCGCCTAAGATGGGGACAGAGCGATATCCCGAGTGCTGTCATGTCGATTCTGAATTCAACATTTATATTTATAGCCCCGAAACGTCAGATATGGGTTGTGTGTGTGTGTGTGTGCCCCCGCCCATTTTCTTCGTTAAGCATTTAAAGCACAGTCAATTTTATTAATTTCTTGACCGCAGTCACGTTCGATCAACATTATGGGCCGTTAAAAAAAAAAAATATTAGCAGAGCGTGGTTTCGATCCACGGACCTCTGGGTTATGGGCCCAGCACGCTTCCACTGCGCCACTCTGCTACATGTATATAGGTGTCACTTTTTCTATATATGGATTAAAAATTAACATTTGACAACATTTACAATACTAAAGTCTATAATTTTATAATTGCTTTAATATCATATACACTATGTGTTTTTTTTTTGTCAAGTAAATCTTTTTCATTTGAGCTTAATAGTTAACGAACAAGATAATCTTTGAAATTAACAAGCAACTCGTCCGAATAAAATCACGGATTAGAAACACACACGAAATGCGCTTTCTGTTTTGCTTTAAAAAATATTTATGAATCAATGAAAACCAGCTATTTTAGTGTCCATTGTTTATATATTTCAGAGAGTTTAATTAAATATGTGTTTACAGGTGGGATACAATTTCATGGAGGTCAATGAATGGTTGATTGTGTTATTCAGTAATAGTAATGAAATTTGCCATTGATTGCCATTGATTGCCATGGACTTTCATTTCATTATTAATAATTATATTCTCATCAAAAATCAGTACTGTACTTTAACCTAATCATTTATAGAATTAACTTATTATTGAATAAAAATAATAAGTAAAATAAATGATAAAATATTTAACAATTTCTTCAGACGTCAGTCAAGTCAGTGACTAACGACAGTACAGTTGAGTTTACCGTGGTCCATTCCATGACCAACTGCTGACATAAATAGGTGAAAATATGGGGGTGACTGTAGCCACTGCAGTCAAGCTACCGACTAATGCAAGGAATTCCAGAGAAATTTGACTAAAAAGCTTAACAAAATGGGGAAGCAGAAAAACTTGCACAAAACAACACAAATAACGTTTCGGCCGGGCAGGCTGCCGAATTAACTGTTGGACTACCACCTTCGTAGCACCCGCTGGCCACTCTCTGCACTCCCGGCACTAAGTTTTGATATATATATATATATATATATATATATATATATATATATATATATATATATATATATATATATATATATATATATATATATATATATATATATATATATCTGCCATGTCATGAATCACTTCACCACCAAATAGTGCAGATCCAGCCAGTCTGTCTGCCTGTTCATTATCCACCATGCCAGCATGGCCTGGAGAAAAGATCCAAAGTATGCTCACTACCTGTGACCTTTCCAGTGAAGCTTGCCACTCTGCTCAAAGCATCCCTTTCTTCACCTTTCTCAACATACTTTAAGAATCTGTTACAACTATGACATGTGTATGCATCTTGTTATCTAGCACCGTAGAGCTGCAGTTACCACTTCCACCTCCATTCTCATGCTAGAGTAGATGTTGTGGTGTCGTATGCTAGGCTGTCTTGCACTAAAGATTTTCCATTGGCTCTCGCTAGAAACCCCCAGGTACTTCTCTTTCCTTTCACCACTGAACCATCTGTATAGATAATCAGATCACCTGGGCGTGAATTATCGTGAAATAACTTTGGACTACCACTGTCAAGAATCTTCTCTCGTTGTCTTCCTCTATCCCTCCTTCCACAGATCTTTCCAGTGGTCACAACATGTTCTATTTTCCCTCTTCTCATAACATGGCTGAAAAATGATGACTGTCTCCTTCTGATGTCTGTGATACGTTGTCTTCGGGCTCCGGCCTCTTTCAAAACCTCTTGGTTGCTCTTTTTGGTTGTCCAAGGTATTCTAAGCATTCTTCTGTAAAACCACATCTCTGAGGCCCACATCTCTCAAGAAATTGTTTTGCCTGCCTACCAATTGTCATGGATTCACAGCCATATGTTAAAATTGGATGTATGTAGCAAGCAAGAATTCTTTTTCTAACTCTCAATGACAAGGATGTATTGCACAAGATATTCTTCATTATATAAAATGCAGTTTTTGCCTGTCCTATTCCGTTTCTTATCTCAGTTATGCATCTTCCATCTGATGTTATCCATGTGCCCATATACTAAAATTTATGTACTTGTCCCAAAATAACACCATCGACTTTTGTTACACATTTAGAAATAATTTGTTTCTTTGATACCACCATTAGTTCTGTCTTCCCATTATTCAAACTGAGGCCCATTCTTCAACTTTCTAACACCACAATGGGTAACATATACATCACAATTTTTTATATTCCCTCACCTGCACTAAGTTGGATGAGTAAGTTTGAGGGGTAACGTATACACCACTGTCTGTGATATTCCCTTAGATACCTGAAGTTTGATTGGTACATCTGAATTTATGGTATTCCCTTAGATACCTGAAGTTTGATTGGTACATCTGAATTTATGGTATTGCCTTAGATACACTCAGTTTGATGCTGGCAGAAATTTTACATAAATAATGAGTAAAGACATGTATCCTGCAACCGTCAGCAATATTCTCTCATGTTAAAACATTCTCCTTTTAAATAGATTTTGACAAGGACAGTAAGAGTTAAACAATGATAACTGAGTTCTCCCTTGTCACTGTGGTTTTGTTCATTGCAAGTGGAGTGCTGGTAAGTTTGTAATGTTACCACCTCTTAACATTTTGAAAATCTTTCTTTTACACTGTATCTCCTATTTTTTTTTATAATTATTTAGCAATGCCTATCTCAACCATAACTTAGCCATTGATACCATGACTTACATATTCATACCATGACTTACATTTCATATTGTAGCCATAACTTTGTCTTTCCCATCATAACCATAAGTTTATAATTCCCATAAAAAACCTGTAAATCATAATCATAATTTTGCATTCCTGCATCATTATAATAGAGCCACTGCCGCTTTAACAAGTCAACTAATTAGGAGTTTTCTTAAATCCTATATGTGTGACTGACAGTGCAGATATCACAGCTAGATGTCAACCACATCACAATGCACCACAGCATTTTGTAGAGGCAAGTGCAGAAGAAGAAGCTTGTAAATGTATCTTGCAAGCAACAATTACCACAAATCAGTAGTGCACACACAGTACTGCATAAAGCACCAGCATTTCTGTGGCATCAGGCCCTCCCTCCAGCTACTGTTTCTGCAGTTTTCAACCCAAACCAGCTTCGACACAGAAAACATTCCACATGAAATCCACAGTGTTACACCAGCATCTGGGCAACAGAAATGTATATTTAAAGTCTACATATAGAAGAAATTTGATAGCAGACCGAAGCCAGAAGCAAATAACATGCCACAACTGAACAGTCAGCCTGTCAGTCCTCAATATTCGACCAGAAGGCACAATATGAAGAGAGCAACATCATTCAGAATTTCATATGTTATAGACTATTAGATGCTTGATTCACAATACTCAACAACAACAAAAGGGTTGGGGGGGGGGGGGGGGGGGTAGAGTGAGTAAATAAGGAAATAAAGGGGTTGGGGGGGGGGGGGGCGGAGTTAAAAAAGTTAGGTAACGGGGTAGGAGAGAAAATTGGTGAAATCAAGAAAAGATGGATGAGAGAGGAGTTAAGAGATAAGTTTAAAGGTGGGGAGGGGGTGGGGTGGGATAAGACAAAAAAAATTATATTTTAACACTTTTTATTTTCTTATCCCCAGCTTTTTATTCTTCTGTTTTTGCTGGCAAAAAGACACATTATGAGAGTAGCTTTAAGGTCAGCCCGCAAACCTCATGTAAGCATCGGAGCAGATGCACCAAAGGTATGTCAGCAGAAATGTATATTGAATGTCTCTTGCGTGCTGAATTAAAAATGTGACCAATCGTCATTAGTTGTTAGTCAAGATTCTAACTTCACTGTAGACAGAAATCACACAAAATGTTCTTCACTGTCCCATTTGAAAACTAGTGAAAAACATGTCAGCCTTATGAAAATATTAAAGCTCACACACACAAAGTAAATGCAAAATGCAGCTGTCAGATGTGCCGACACACTAACAGTCCTACACCAGAATTTCAGCTCACTGTTGATGCCAGCAGTCAATTATGAAAGCCAGAATTGTACACAAAATACTGCATAAGTACACACCATTATGAATGCAATTATCCACCTGCCATTTTTAGTGCAGTCAGTTCACAACACAAAGCCGTCATGGGCACATCCTGAAAAGAAACATTACACAGCCCACAGTGTCACAACAAGCAGCTCAGTATCTGGGCGACTGAACCTTTAGACTCAGTCCAAGAATTAGCTTCAGCAGTAAACCATGATCTGCCATTTTGGACTGGAATTCCTGTGACAGATAGAATTGATTTGGATCCTGCAGAGGCACAACCGACACACCTTAACATAGTTGCCTTCACAAATTAGATACTGTAAACTGTGATGTATAAATTGGGTTTTCAAGCCTGATAAAAATCTTTCCAAAACTAGGGCTCGACTTATACGGCAGATATAAAAATAAGTAGATGTGGCCTAATTTTTAGCTAAAAATCTGGAGGTCAACTTGTACACCAGCTTGACTTGTATGTCGAAATTTATGGTTAATATACATGTATTACAGTGACAGCACAGTGTATTTTGAAGATTCTAGACTGGCAGTAAATGAGTAATAATAGAAAAATAATAGAATAATTGACAAATAAAATACAGTACCCAAGAGAGGAAAATAAAAAACAGCTTAGAAACATGTTTAATGTAAAAACATTGTTTGGTCTGAAATCTACCTTTAGGAGGGTTACCAGCTCTAAGATCACCTTCCAGTTCTTTGTAATCATTAACCATCCGCATGATGTTGATGGACGTATGGCAGAGCTTGCATGAGATATGTGAAACCAGCATAGGGCTAGCTGGCGCCCGAGGTGAGGTACTTGGTAACCTCTGAGACACTGCTCACTGGTCCTAAATTTCCATGAAGTTTGGGATCAATATCACTGAACCACAAAACGAAACATGTCACTTTATTATATCAGTTTAGGATTTGAAATCTTTGGTAGTGCAATGGCTTGGACTTTTCCCTACCAGCCCAGTGGTCATGTGTTTGAATCCTGATTCTGTTGGATATAATATTACCCTAATCATCAGCTATATTCACTTGAGTATCCAGTGTTTGACATAATATTGACCTCATCATGCATCATGTTGGACAAAATATTGACCGCATCATCCACTGTGTTTTATGTAATGTAGACCTCAGCACCCATTATGTTAGACATTAAATTGGCCACATTATCCATAATGTTTTTGGTAATTTTGACCTCATCCATTGTGATGGATATAATATTGACCCCATAATCCACAAAAGTTCTGATTCATCTAAAAAATGGGTCTAGCATCATATATGCCAAAACACTTCAAAGTGTGTATGATGGGGTGGGGGGGGGGGGGGTGGCTTCCATTGTACATTCTATTATCATTATTGCAATTGTAGTTCAATTTCCTTGACAAATCCGTCCTTATTTATTTTTTCAAATTCAGGCTTTGAGGCAGAAAATTCACCAGTACCTAGAGATGACACAGAAAATATGTCATGAACCAACTTTACTCTCAGAACAAGTGCAGAATACAGCACATTCCAGTAAGTATATTTACGTGCTGCTACAGCTCTCAAAATTTGTCTACCAAACTGGTTTTCTCAGTACTCCAGTGAAACTTGGTTGACTCATTGTACCGGGAGAATTGGCTAAATAGCTTTAACATGCGAGATGCTTCAGAAGAATAGTTAGCATAAAATGGTAAAATGTGATCACAAAAACTGAAGAATCACAAGTTTTTTCAGGGCTCAGTCTTTGAAAGCTTAAATGGCCAGGACACATCTGAAAGATGGTAAAGTCCCTAAGGACATTCTCTATGGTGAATTGGAGAAGGGTAGAAGATGTTGAGGTTGGCACCTACTATGAAATAAGGATTTATGCAAGTGGGACATGAATGATATAGGAATTGAGATGGTTACCGTAGACTGTGTTGCATGGACATGTGCCCATAACTTACTGCAGCAGAGTTATAACACTGCTTTCTGGAAAGGCTTCTAGAGCCTCATTTAGGAGGAAAAAGAATAGACCCATGCAACTAATTAGGAGTGTTTCATTCGAAGTCTGAGTGCATCTACCTGAGAGGTAAGGAACAAGCAGTCTGCATTTAAAAAACAAGATTTGTAAAGTGAATGTACAGGCAAAGCTCAAGAACTGGAAAAAGACAAAAGTCCAGAAGTTTCCGCCAGATGTTTATAGCAGGTGAATGTTAACAAGAAGAAGGAAATCTGAGTTGAGTCAAGAATTGACATCACTCAGGGCATTCCCATGTGGGCTCCGTCCTGATCTTCAGCAGCCAGCACAGAGTTCTAATACTGATGGTACCAGTCACAATCTGGTTATATGTCCGTCTTGCCTTTCCTTTGAGTGTACTGAGCCGGCCAGACCCTCTGGTTACACCCAGGTGCCTCATTCTCTCCAGGCCATAATAATCTTTGTTCTCTACTGATTCCGTTGCTTGTTCCCAAAGGGCTTTGACCACATCTGCCTTGTCATGTATCAATTCACCACCCTGTGGTGCAGATCCAGTTAATCTGTCTGCCTGTTCATTACCCACTACGCCGGCATAACCTGGAGAAAAGATCCAAAGAATGCTCACCATCCGTGAAAAATGTATAATACCTTGTTTCAGACTGGGTTGACCTACCAACATTCCATTGTACACAAATCTATAATAAAGGATGCATACTCAGACTTACCTAATCAATCAGTCAATCTTTTAATGTTGACCACTTTCAGCTAGGGTCAGAAAACATTGCTGCTCTCTGCCGCTATATTCGTGGTGACGTTTCTGGTACTCATCTTATCTGGTTTTGGATTGTGCTTTCAGTATTCTGTCGCTCGGTGTTTGTTGTGGTTTCCTGTCATTTGGCTGTTTTCGTAACTGGCTGGCCTTGTGCTGCAGATTGTTGGATTGCCTGCTCCGCCGTCAAGTAGATTTTGGGTGGATTTGATTGGCGGTTTGGTGTGTCCAAGGTGGGGAATCTGCTTATCCTAAGAAGGATTAGCAGTTATTTGCTTTGTGCAGGTAGCAAAAGGGTTAGGGTGGGGTCTGGTGTTGTTTAGGTGGTCTTCTTCTGTCCTGGTTGTCTGGTGCTATTACCTCATGCCTCACGTACACTTATATATATAATTTGAATTTCTCCTGAACTATCTAATTTATACTTTGTATCTGTCATAAACTCTCTTATATATACATTGAATCTCTCATGAATTGTTTAATGTATACTTTGAATCTGTCATAAAATTATTTAATATATACTTTAAATCTTTCATGAGCTATTTAATATTTACTTTGAATCTCTCATGAACTATCTATATATTCTGAATCTCTCATTAACTATCTAAATATATACTTTGAATTTCTCATTAACTTTCTAATATATACTGTCAATTGCCACTGAACTATCTAATATATACTTTGAATTGGTCCTGAACTATATAATAAACACTTTAAATCTCTCCTTAACTGTTTAATGCATAAATACTAAAGCAAGACTTCACTTCTAGATTTGCTGTAATTCTTTTTGGAAAAAGGTAGTGGGGGAGGGGGGATTGAGCTGGGTTATGGAGGGGATATGATTGTGTGCACAGAGGTATGAAGGTATTCTTTCCTTATCATTTATCATGAAGATTCAGTGTCATAGTGCTCATGACAAGTCAGTAAGTGCCTCTAAGTTTAAAATGATACGTGCATGTGCACACACACACACACGGCAGTGAATTTATTCCACTGAAATACATAAATCACATTTTCTCTCTCAATACATTGTTTGTTTTTTCAGTGTCACTGAAAGGATTGCTGTACCTTTATTAATATGTTTGAAGTATAAACTATTCTGTATCATCATGTCTTTCTATCTCTCATGACGTTTAATGAACCAGTGACTTTAAATAACTTCCTTAGTAAAAGTTATGAAGATGTCTGATAGCTTATGTACCTTTCAGCCATTTCACATTTCTGTCACCAACAACAGAATTAATTGACTTTCTTAATTTCAATGTAATGATACTTCACTTCATGAAAACATTTAGTTTCATTAAACAATATTTTAAAAAATGTGTTTCTAGCAGAGAACCATTACTACTATCGCATGAAAGCCTTGGACACATTTACCAATGCAGGTAAGGTTCTTTATAACTAACTGCTGAGGTAGCTTGTTTGACTTTTACATGCATGAACATGGTGGGCAGAGTGCGAATAAGGAAGACATAGTATAACAACTAAATGCTGAAGTAGCTTGCTTGTCTGTTACATATATGAACATGGTGGGCAGAGTGCGAATAAGGAAGACATAGTATAACAACTAACTGCTGAAGTAGCTTGCTTGTTTGTTACATATATGAACATGGTGGGCAGAGTGCGAATAAGGAAGACTTAGTATAACAACTAACTGCTGAAGTAGCTTGCTTGTCTGTTACATATATGAACATGGTGGGCAGAGTGCGAATAAGGAAGACATAGTATAACAACTAAATGCTGAAGTAGCTGGCTTGTCTGTTACATATATGAACATGGTGGGCAGAGTGCGAATAAGGAAGACATAGTATAACAACTAACTGCTGAAGTAGCTTGCTTGTTTGTTACATATATGAACATGGTGGGCAGAGTGCGAATAAGGAAGACTTAGTATAACAACTAACTGCTGAAGTAGCTTGCTTGTCTGTTACATATATGAACATGGTGGGCAGAGTGCGAATAAGGAAGACATAGTATAACAACTAACTGCTGAAGTAGCTTGCTTGTCTGTTACATATATGAACATGGTGGGCAGAGTGCGAATAAGGAAGACTTAGTATAACAACTAACTGCTGAAGTAGCTTGCTTGTTTGTTACATATATGAACATGGTGGGCAGAGTGCAAATAAAGAAGACATAGTATAACAACTAACTGCTGAAGTAGCTTGCTTGTCTGTTACATATATGAACATGGTGGGCAGAGTGCGAATAAAGAAGACATAGTATAACAACTAACTGCTGAAGTAGCTTGCTTGTCTGTTACATATATGAACATGGTGGGCAGAGTGCGAATAAGGAAGACATAGTATAACAACTAACTGCTGAAGTAGCTTGCTTGTTTGTTACATATATGAACATGGTGGGCAGAGTGCGAACAAGGAAGACATAGTATAACAACTAACTGCTGAAGTAGCTTGCTTGTTTGTTACATATATGAACATGGTGGGCAGAGTGTTAACAAGGAAGACATAGTATAACAACTAAGTACTGAGATAGCTTGCTTGTTTGTTACATATATGAACATGGTGGGCAGAGTGTGAATAAGGAAGACATAGTATAACAACTAACTGCTGAAGTAGCTTGCTTGTCTGTTACATATATGAACATGGTGGACAGAGTGTGAATAAGCTTATACTATGTCTTCCTTATTCACACTCTGTCCACCATGTTCATATATGTAACAGACAAGCAAGCTACTCTGTCCACCATGTTCATATATGTAACAGACAAGCAAGCTATCTCAGTACTTAGTTGTTATACTATGTCTTCCTTGTTAACACATGCATGAACATGGTGGCAGAGTGAGAACAAGGAAGACAAAGTATAACAACTAAGTGCTGAGGTAGCTTGTTTGACTTTTACATGCATGAGCATGGTGGGCAGAGTGCGAATAAGGAAGACAAAGTATAACAACTAAATGCTGAGGTAGCTTGTTTGACTTTTACATGCATGAACATGGTGGGCAGAGTGCCAACAAGGAAGACAAAGTATAACAACTAAGTACTGAGATAGCTTGCTTGACTTATGCATGCATGCACATGGTGGACAGAGTGACAACAAAAGCTAGTATAATACTAGACTCATATTTGTAAAGACCAGATCTGTGGGTGGTGGGGTCAGCATCACGCCGGCTGCCTGTACTTCCCAGGACATTACCTCATACCCATTTTAGCCTGGGTTGACCTAGAAATCAAGGTCAATTTTCACAAGAGTATGACACAATGTGGATTCGAACCAAAGATCTTCAGGCCAATGTCAAGCACCCAGTTTGGCAACTGCACAATTTTATGTGTGTGTGTGACAGTACCTGCAGCATTGCTTTTTTAATTCTTATATCTGCAACTATTTATTTTGTCTTGTTTTTGGCATTAACTATTGTCTTTTCCCTAAAGTTAAAGGTAGTCATATGTTCATTACTGCTGTTGAGATGTGAATTCTTAGGCCTTCACTTAGGGGGTGAGGTGGCCACTTCCTTTTCTTGTTGCCTTTCCTCTCCAGACATATCAAAACACACCATGAAGATGCTGGTATTTAGTTTCTCTGATATTCTGTCTATCTATCCATCTCTTGCGTGGTTGAGCTCTGCTCTGCTTCCATTATGTCTGAGGGATGTGGCTGTCTATGGTGCACTGTCTAGGGAAAGTCTTTGACACATGTCGAAACCACTTGATCTGTTGTCTCTTGATGTCGTAGTACTAGTTACATCCCAACATCTTTCCTGACATTGTCATTTCTGATCTTGTCTCTTGAATACTAAAAATGGTTAAACTATAGATGCCAGAAATGGAAATTAGCAAAGATTCAGAATACTCATTCTTTATTTCTAATTGTGCTTTTATAAAAATAACAGTGACTACACTTCAGTGGAGTGACTCCTCTGTGCCTCGCCGTGAAGCCAAGCAAACAATTCAGAGATACCTCTTCTGTTTATGTCCTTCGGCAGTAGGAGGCAAGGATGCAGCTGTCATAGAAAAGTTTGCAAAAGCATATATTCATGCTAGACATAGTCCTGCTGTAAGTTTTTTTTTTAGCTGTATGAAACAGTTTGTCATTTCTGAATTGCTTAAAACTAGCTAAGGAAGATGCAAATAAAGAACAACCTGACGTATCAGTCTCTTATCAGCAAAAGAAGAGAATAATCAAATCAATCAGAAAGCCATCAAAACCGGCACAAGACGATTACCATTTTATGGACAGACCTGAGTAAATTATTATTCTACGTCTTGGAACAGGACACAGTCAACTTCGCAGCCACATGAACACAAAATTTAAAATTGGTGAATCAGCAATGTGCACATGTGAATTGGCGCCTGAGACAACAGATCATGTCCTTCAAGACTCCCAAAAAAGAACAAATCAGGGCAGAACTTTTGGCCAAGAGAAACATCAATGCAATTCAAACTTGACAGGTCGCTGAGTAAATGACAAAAGACAGTAAAGTTCATACTAGAGACAACATTGCAGATATAGATAATCTATTTCAAGCAAACGAAAGAAGAAGAAGAAGATGAATTTGCTTATTTGTCATCATCATCATCATGTAACAGGTCCTTTGCAGAACATTGCTCTTATTACAGTCTGCCTGAAAGAAACTCAGTCTCTCGCTAGCCCTTTCACCTCATGTGCTTTCATATTCAAGGAGTCACTTATATCCTATGCCTTTCTTCGTGTTGGTTGGCCCCTGCCCCTTTTACTTATTTGTAGGCATTTTAAAATTACATTTTTGGGAGTTAAAATATGCAGCTGCAAATTAATTAGCAAGTATACGTCTAAGTCTAAGATATATCTTGAATAATTGTCTGAGAAGGGATGAGTTGGGTCAAAAACTGAATGATATACACACACATATACATACATACACACACACACAAATATATATATATATATATATATATATATATATATATATATATATATATATATATATATATATATATATATATATATATATATATATATATAATAAACACACACATATATATGAATACAGGAAAGGAAAATAGTCAGCTATCTCATGTCATTATCAAGTATATGTTAAAAGTTAGTTACATATCCTACAGGCTGTTGCAAACCTGCCCCAATGTTTGTTAGCTGCTTGTGGTTTTACTAGCTAATTTTACATCCAGTAGTTTGCCATTACCTTCTGAACAGTTACTGTCCATACCATTGTTAAAATCAAGGCAAGGTGTTCTGCTGCCAAAATTACCTGCAGCTGAATCGAACCAGATATTTCATAATTATGAACCCATGTTTGTAACGCCTAAGCCATAGATGCCAAACAAGTATATGTAAAGTAAAGGACCCGTTTCCAGACCTTCAGGCATATAGGGCTAGATCTGTATTTTATAGACCAATCGGCATTCGATAAGTGATGTGGTTAACATCACGCCGGCCACTTGTACTTCCAGGACTTTACGTGGTACCCATTTAAGGTTGGGTCAACCTGCGAGCCAATGTCATTTTGTTGAGAAGTCTGGCTCCACCAAGACCTGAATCTACAACCTTTGAATCCGCAGGCGAGCCTCTAGCCACTACACCACAGCTGTTCGCAACAAGTATACGTGAAAATCTAAAATTCAGTGCCACTTTAGCCATATTTTCTTCTTCTGCCGTTCTATCCCTCAGTGGAGCATAGACCCTCAACCAGCTCATGTCAGGTTGTTTATCCTTTGCCATATCTGCCATGGGATTACTTTTCATATGCTTAAATCTAATCTGTGTCTCATGTTCAAATTCTCCCTGCAGATGTTCGGTGAAAATGAGTTCATTAAATACATGGAACTATTGGACAAGTTGATCAGATTGTAAGTTCTGCAATTTATGACTTGTTTACTCATTTTCTCTCGTTCGTTGTTTTAACTTTGTTATGCGGAGTCTCTTTATTTGCTTTACTAATTGCAGGATTGCTTGGGTTGGAGAAGAGCACAGACCTGCACTGGTAATCAACAGAGATTGTGCACCAGGCCACCTATGCTTATTGTCAAAGTATTCTGATTTCTCTTTTCCAGAACAAACAAATAAAAACATTTTGTGGATCCACATTTCTGACATTGTAGTTCATGTGATTACTCTGTTCATAAAAGACGTTTGAATATAAAACTGTCAAGGGAAGCTTTTAACTCTTATTGTACATAACAGTGCGACCTTTGTGAATGGCCATTCTTTACTAGTCAACATACTTTGCTTCTTATGTTTAGAGCATACTAAAATATCTACCATAGTATTCAACTCCATCCTTATGCTGGATGTTGTGTTTCTTCTTCTTCTTCTTCTTCTATTTGTTAGCATTCCCTGGCAGTAAAATGTGGTGGAAATGTGTGGTTGTTCAGCCACTTCTGGACTTTTGTCTTGTTCTAGGATTTGAGTTTTGCATGCTTATCTGTTTTACACATCTGGCAATGCTTGGAAACCACAGGAAGGCTATTGTGTTTAAACACGCTCCACTCTACTCTGTGATTATCGTATGCCTCTATCCAGCTGTTAAGCCATGTCCTGTTTTATCTCACTTCACCGATTTAAATTATTGGTAACATATTCCAAACATGCTCAGGCCTATAGTAGAAAAAATACATTTTTACCCTATTAAAATGTTAGTTGCATATTCTTTGCAGGATGTTGCAGAACTAACCCCAGCATTTTTTGGCTGTTGTGGTTTTTCTCTGCAGTTCAGTATTTTGCCATTGCTTCTGAATGGTCAGCTCTTGGTACAACTGTCAATTCCAACACAAGACAAAATTGTCTGCAGCTGGGATCAAAATTAGCACCCCAGCATTACAAAGCACGTTTGCAACGCCTTAGCTCCAGAGATTCTTGAAAGAACAAATCTATGATCCCAGGAATTTCCTCTAAAAAATCCCCCCCCCCAAAAAATTTTTTTACATAGCTCACAAATAATTTTTTTCTAATATATCAGTTTACATTAAAAAAAATAGTTTATTTAAATAAATGAGTTTTAAGTGATCAGATAATCACAATTCCAACTTCATAACAAACGGGTCACCCCATCGTTGCTAAGTTCCAGTGTTAGCGAAAACCACACAGAATTTCCACCACAGTCCTTGTGGAAAAATAGTCAGTTACAGCAAATCCAATAGCATACACATGCATTAAATAAACAGGCAGCCATTCAGAAGTGATAACACAAACCGTCAAACCGTCTGACACTAGAAATGCAGTTCATCGATGAAAGCAGCAGTTTCAACAGATCAGTAATTGCACATGCGATTTAATCACAACAGGGCACTCACCATTTTCTGAATCTGCAGTTTACAACACAAACTACATATGCACGAAAATACAGCGGCCAGCTATTGTTGGTAGTAAAAAGTTGCCACACAAAAAAAAAACAGTAAACCCGCCTAGCTTCCATATTGACCTAGGTCAAAATGAAGAGCTGAAAATAAAATTGATTTCCCTCCCTAGGGCCTAAAAATATATTAGGTGACTAAAACATGACCTCCTAGCCTGGTTGCAGTTCTGCACTAGCTAGAGGCAGATTGTGACATAATAGCCAATAATAAAACCTTTTTTTTTACAATAACGCCCCCCACTGCTTTTTGTAGTAAATATATTCATACCTGGGGCCTTCTAAACACTGCACACACAAACAAAAGCAGGGCGGTTAACTTTTCAGTTTCTGGGATAAATACCTGCATTCACGTTAGTGCATTTAAGGCGGTGTGCCGGGTTTGCGACTATTAAGGATGAAAGGATTAATACTGTTCTTTTTTTAAATATTTGTTCGATGCCTAAAATGTACTTCTAATTTGTATTGTTTGCCTGGTTGAATGGTTGTTATGGAGAATCCATCAATAGATCAAGGAGAAATATGTAATTTGAATGATATTGTGAGATATGGGGATGAAAAACATTAGTGACGCAAGATTTGAAGGCTTTGTAATAGACACAAGGAAACTGGGTAACTAGTACCATAATGTTATTTTTTTTTTGTTTTTTTGTTTCACTAGCTGTAAACTCTGGCGGAAAGTTCTGGTTGTTCATCCACTTTCAGACTGCAGTCCTGTTCCAGAACCTGAGTGTTGCGTGTGCATCCGTTTTACAGATCTGACTCATTTGTATGCAGACTGCTGGTTCCTTGCCTCTCAGGCAGATGCACTCCGACTTCGAAGGAAGCTCCCAATTAATAGACTCCTACAACATGCTTTTGGGTAGGCAGTGGGTCTATTCTGGTTTTCCTTATAACAGGGTCCCGGAACCCACACCGGGAGCCTACTGGTATGATTAGCCATCATACAGTTGTAATAATTCTGTAGGTATGTGAACATCTAGAGCAGGGGTGGGCAAACTGAAGCAGTTTGTTTTTACTGACCCACTAAGGCTGGTGTAAAATTACTAATCACATAATAGCAGCACACAAAAACATGTTCCCATGCAGAAAGATAAAGAAATGGAAATATCAGCATCCCAAAAAAGTGAAAACTGAAAACTGATGTGGTCAAATCTTTGATCCTGCTAGAAAAACTCTGGCATTAGGAGACAGTGTCTGCTGGCAGACTTCAATAATAGAATGTAAGGTGATGACCGTTCTCTTTCTCTGGTCTGCACATTTTATAGACCCAAAGAGTTTGGTAACCTTTCTTGGCATTGGTTCGTCTGAAGTTGGAACTGTGAGGATCTGTTTTCTGTATGGCCCGTGACCAGGTTGGTAATTGTAAAAATAGGTTACCCACACCTGATCTACAAACTTTTTGTTTGTTCAGCATGCAGTTGATAGTCCATTTTGATAATTTGACATTTATAGTTTTTTTTTACTGTTATTTGATTGTTCATTTTCAGAATTAAGCTGGACCAGAGGAGACGGAGCAAGAATATAAAGGCTGTTGACTTAGAAGTTCAGATTCGAAAAGGTTCCAAGGGAAGTGAAATTGTTACACATGCCAAAAAGTGTGAAAATATTCCCCTAGAGGAAATAAGACACAGAGGAGCACATGCAGAATTACAAAACCAACAGCATATGAGGGAAATCTCCAGTGGGTATAGCAGCACTGATAGATCTAGCAGCCAGGGCAGTGCAGAGAGGCTCATTTTGTGTGAAGAAAGAAAGCTTTAACTAACCTTAATTTTTTTTTATTTTTATTTTTTGTAACTCAAGTTTTAATTTTTATGAAAGACAAAAACAAGTAGCAAGAGGCAGATGAGAACAAGAGGGATTGCAATGACAGATGGTTGATATTAAGAGAGTGAAAATGTATTAGTAGACAAAAGATTGTCTTAGAAGTAGTTGTTAGTTAGTCATTCTTCTTTTACCTCATGCTCGGATGTGTAAGTCTGTGATAATGACGTTGACTTTTAAAAAATAAAATGTGTGCCATAATGATTCAGGGATAGTGTAGCAGTGGTGAAATGCTTCACTTTTTTCATAGCAGCACTGTTTATTTTAGTATTTCTTACTTTTCTTCATGCTTTTTTATTGTAAACTCTGGCAGAAAGTGCTGCGTGATCATTTTTTATGCAGACTGTTGGTTCCTTGCCTCTCAGACAGATGCACTCCAACTTGAAAGAGAACATTTACAATTAGTCGGCTTTTAATACACCCCGCCACCCCAATGGTGCCTGGGGGGGGGGGGGGGGGGGGTAATATGTTTAACAGCAGCTGGGTAACAAACAAATAGAAGCAGTATCAACTTTATTAAAATAGACAGAAAGGTGTGGAGGAGAGTCATGATTGCATTGTCTGCTCCTGATCACACCTGGAGAACAAGAATTCAGAATCACATTAATCAGGTAAATATCTGCTTTGTGCTGCTATGCGTCGTATAGCATTGTAGTTTAACTCTTTCAGTCCCACTTACATCTGAAGCAGTTAAACAAAGACAGTTCAGAAGAAATGTGTTAAACTAATAATTTTTTCCATGTGAGTTCCAAGGCTTCATTTTAGATAACAAAGAATTGATCCATTGCGCCCCCACCCCCACCTTAAACAAGCTGTCATAGAAGGCGACTAATTAAGGATGTTTTCTTTAAAGTAAGAGGGTATCTGCAAGAGGCAAGGAACCATCTGCACACAAATAAGCCAGATCTGTAAAACCTAAGTACACCCAAAATTAAAGTTCTGTGTCAAGACCAAAGTCCAGCAGTGGACAGACAACCAGAACTTCCCTCCGGAATTTACACCTGATGAACGCCAAGATGAAGTAGAAAAATAACTCAGTTATAGTTATTATATTTAACACCTGTCAGTGATAGAGGACAACCAGAAGATTATATTGTCTTTGGAGTGACCAAGAAACATGATGCATTGTTTGGTGCTGAAAGAGTTAGCAAATAATAGGTACCTGAGCTGGAGCGTATTCGGTTGCTTGATGGGCTGTGATATTGTGAAGCCTTAGGATTCAGTGACTCCTTAGCAGTCCAAGGGAAAGAAGGTTTAGATTTAGATGATGGATCAACATTACGGCACAAGGGGTAACCCATTAGTCCTGTATTCTACTTCTGACTCAAGCCTAAATCTGAATAATCTCAGTGCAGTGCACAAACTACACAGCACCGGCAAGGATCCTGAAATACTATAGGTAGATTGCCCGGGCAACGCTATAAAGCTACTTATTTCAATTTCCAACTGCTGAGTAATTTTTTTACATGCGCAACAAAACACACAGGCGTCCGATCCTACTACCCAGCGACCAGGAGAAATTACTAGACATCCACGTGAAAAAATCCCAGCCTTCCCCCAGGACCTCCAGTACCCGATGTGGACGCCATGCCTCGAGACTAGGCAGCCCCCAAGGGAAACAATAGAATAGAAAGAATAGTCCCTTATGAATACTGTTATTACAAATTGTAAAAACTCATAACATTATAACATAAACCTGTTACTTCATGATTTTTTTATGTACAGCTGTAAATAAATATTGAATTTCTGGAAAACTAAGTTTTGTTGGGGTTTGTTTGATGTTTTAAATTATGTAAACAGCATAAGGCAATCGTAAGTAGCATCAAGAAAGGCTTGATTCCTTTCCACCTTGCATTACCATGTAAATTAGATGTCTGATAGAAGCTGCAGAAGAGACCATAAGAGATACAATAGCAAAGTCATAAGGGAACAAGTTGGCACAGAACCAATTCTAAATTACATATATAACAAATAAAATGGTTTGTCTACTTAGAACGCCATATTATTCAAGGCATACACCAAAAGAGAAGAGTGGATGAGAGCAAGAGGTTGACCAAGAACAAGATGGATAGACATCAGAGAAACTCTAGTTAGACAGATTATCATCATCGTACATCAAAACATTCAGTCCATAAGTGCTCAGATCCCCTCTTCAATATCTCCCTAGAGTGTAGTGGCTAATGATACCAGTTCTGTGTTGGTTTACTATTCTTCTTTGGGCCCCTGTGTAGCACTCGTCTGGCTTCACCTCTTTTGATGTTATGTTCGCGTAGTCTCTTCACTGTTGCAGATTCACAATCATTACTCGATTCATTTAATCAAGCTGCCACTCTGTATATCAGCCCTGTCCATTGCTCGCCCGTTTCCCATGTGAGCATTACTTGCAAAACCTGTCATCTCGTTCACTGCCCCTAACACCAGAATACCCCGGAACAAATATGGAACTAATTTCTGCCAGCACAGATCTATCCAGGAACTCCACCCACTGTCTGCGTATGCAACCCTTCTTGATCTTCTTGAGCATATTCATTGAGTCACTGAGAAAGCATGCCTAGATGAAGCCGTGTTTCTAGCTAGGTTATTGCTTTAGTTGCTGCCATGACCCCCCACAAACTGCTTGTCATCAAGGCAAAGGCACTGCAGTCTTCTTTGACAGTTCTCCCTCCGACCTGATCCATAAATGCCCATGTGCTCCTGACATTTTGAATGACGGACCCATCTGTGAAGACGATCACAATCTCGCCTTCAGACAAATTCTCACATATCAAGGTCTGTGCTTCTGCTTCCACAACAACTGGGCTTTATTGTCTACATTCTCTGTTCAGCAAGGCCTGGCTGACAGAAAAGGTAATCTAGTTTCAAAATAAAAAGTAAAGGACCCTTTTCTATGCCTTCAGGAGTATTGGGCATATAGGACTAGACATATGTTTGTAGGAGGAGGTGTTTCCTTCAAAGTTGGAGTATATCGGCATGAGAAGTAATGAACAAACAGTCTGCATAAAAATAAGCCAGACCTCTAAACTGGATGTGCATGCAAACGTTCTGGATCAAGACCACAGTCTAGGAGTTGATGAATAACCAGAACTTTCTGATGGAGTTTACCGCCAGTAAATATTAAGAAGAAAAAATCTGTTTCAAGGCCTATGAGAAAGAGGAAGATGTAGTATTCATACATACTTTTATAGACACACAGCCCTCAGTGGGTGATGTGGTCAACAGAGGTGCACAACTAGGTGTAAAAAAAAATATATTAAAAAAACTACCAACCGGTTATTTACCATCAATACATTAGATGATATATATTTTATTAATAATAAAACATAATAATACTTATTTTATGCATATTTATTTAAGATCATTCATGAAAAATATATCCAAACAATTTAACAAAATAAAATTCACAAACACTATAAGTTTTATAATTCCAGTTTAAACCATTTTAATGCAAAATATCATCATTAGAACACCATTTATATACATAAAATGAAAAAAAAGGGGGGAGGGGGTATCTATGTGTTTCTTCCTTCAGTTCTATGCAGCTAATTACATTTAAGTATTTAGTCTAAACACTACGCTATCAATGCCACACGTGGACACTCACATCCTCCAATAAAAGTAAAATTGTGACAACAGAGATGAAATGCCTTAGAAGAGCTGCAGGAGTTTCAAGGAAAGACAGAATACAAAATCAGACAAATGCTAGGAATAAAGCCAGTCTTACAGGTCATCAAAGAACAACAAATGAAGTGCTTTGGACACCTAACAAGAATGCCCTGGTACTATCTGCCACAGCGAGCCACACTAAAATGTTACAACGGGTACAGAGCGAGTGGAAGACCTCGGAAACGATGGAGTTTTGGCATTAAGAACAGCCTTACAGAAATGAACATCAGTCTTAATATTGCTCTTGACAGAGCTCATCAACTAACATTACATCTCCCCCCGACACTTCGATGAGGTACAAGGTGGAAGAGAAGAAGAAGTCTAAACACAGTGCACAGTTCTGAATTTTCTCATTAATCTAAATTATTAGTTTTACTCCTGCCTATAATGTTATTTTTTATAATTTTTGGGGATTTACGCACTGGTTGCTTTAAACTAGAACTTGCTAAGATATAAGAGGTTAAAGTAATTATAGGCTGGTATTGAAAGAGCTAAATTTAGTAGAAACTCTTAAAACAAATTTAACATGCCACATCAGTAGCAAGCATCTAGCATGGTCTTTAGAATACATGAACAGACTCTAAGGGTAGCAGTGAGTCTACGTACAAACTATTGTACACATGGTTCTTGTTTCAATGCACCTGTTAAATAAAACTTAAAATACCCTTCAAATCTCAAACTAAAACCTCTCCATCTAGAAAAAGTAGATTCATTTACCGTATTTGTTGATGTATAAGATGCATCTCGAAAACTGACCACAATTTTCCCAAAAAATCTAAAATTTAAAGAAATCAGTGTTGCTGATACCACACTTCAAACAAAAAAAGACTTCACAACTATATTCTCAATGACTTTGGATCGTCAAAGCCTTATGGCTTTTTCCCCCTTAGGGAGATCCAAAATGACATTCTGCTGATCTAATCCTGTGTTCTTTAGCATGTATATAACCTAGAGTTTTAAACTCACAGTGGAATGTCGCTTGCTATCTATTTCCACATGGGAATTGGAATCGCGTAGACAGACTTAAGAACTATCTGCCCAGTACCATTTTCACACTCGAGTCTAATTTGCAACCGTAACGTACTAACCAAAAATACTGACTGACATGATAAGCACCACAAAGATATAGTGATGCAATAATCAATCAGGGATACACAACCAGTCAGCTGTGAGTATCATGTGATGATCTAATCTCCCTCTCTCTGAGGCACATTACCACTAAAAAACAAAAGTCATGCAAACTGCTCTGGTTTGATGACATAAAAAAATACTACCTAAATAGAATTAGGAGGTTTCACAGTCATGCATTTCCCATGTGATACTATTCTCCTCTGTCTCATTTACAAATGACATTGTTATGGCTTGAACGTGGAGCATTAAAAGATCTTAGAAGGAAAAACCTAGAGTGTGGACACCTATGAAAAATATTGGTACATGTAGCCCTTGTGACACACAGACAGATTTACACACTTTCTGTTTTTATATAGATACTGATTTTGATTTAAGAATCTACATCTCCTGCAGCAAATGGCTTTAAATGTGGATGCTGACTGTTTCAGTAGCAAATTGGTTGTATTCTTCCACTTAAATGATGTGCTTTCTGTTTGAATCTACACTAAACGCCAGACTCCTTCCGCATACTTTCCACATGCTCTCATCTAACATTTTGACCATTATTTGTTCACATTCAGTCTTTACAATGTCTACCTTGTCCATTATAAGCGCTCCTGCTGCTGTTGGTTTTGTAGCCAGTTATTCCGTTCTTTCATTTCCTCGCACTCCTGAAAATCCTGGACAGTATATCCGCATAAATAGAAAGAAAAAGAAACCAAATCAGGTATACTTTATGATACAGTTCCCCAAAAATATCAACAGGGGTTAATAAGGAATATGCTACTTTATTAGTTATATTTAATTAACTTTTACTATGAGTGAATGGATGTAGCAGAATATTAAGTCAAACCATCACCAAAAACTCAAAAGAAACCTGACATTTTGAAATAAAAGAAATGACTAAGTTTTCTTAACAGAAAATGAAACAATTCCTAAGTACAGTGACAATTACTGAACAAATAAGAGAACTTTCATATACAGCTCTAATGTTTTTCACCAAGGACTACAGTATAAATGTGAAGATTTAATCATTGTGCAATGACCAACCAAAAAATAAAAAATTCTGAATAATAAACTGTATGTACTAAAGTTTAAAACAAAATTATTATAATCACTGCTGTCAACTGTTTGGGAAATAAAATCAATGCTATCACAGGTGCTGGACTAAAGGCAAATTCTGACACTAATAACACCAAAAGCCATTTTTATCCCAACAGTACTCTACTCCTATTTTTATTAAATATAATCACACCTGAGCCTACCGAATACTTGGTAATCTTACTTTCAGCTTCATAGCAAACGGGCCACCCCATAGTTGCTCCACTCCTGTGCCAACGAAAAATACACAGAATGTTCGTCGCAGTCCCTTGTGGAAAGATTGACAGACTGCTGTCTCAGCATATGCACTAGCATACACATGCATTCAAAGCATACGGTAGCCATCAGAAGTGCTAACACAAACAGTTTGATATTAGAAATGCAGTTCATCATCGACGGCAGCAGAAGTCTCCAACAGATCAGCAGTTGCGCACGCGATCAATTTTAATCACACAATGGCACCACCAATATTGCGACAACAGGCGAGGCGCTATTTTCTTAATCTACAGTTCACAACACGTTGGTCACAGTTGAAAAACATTCCAAATGAAATCCGCAGCTCACAGGGTCGCACCATGCACTCAACTCAGTAGCTGGCGCGACGAAACTGTATCCTTTCAGTCTACAAATAGATCAAAAATGCAACGGCCACCGTCTGGCAGAAGCAAAAAATTTGCCTCGACGCGAAACAGCAACCGCGCCTGGCATCCATTTTTCAAATACTGTGCATGAGCAAACATTACCAGAGCAGGTACACACATCAGCACAGCAGTGACTGGCCCAAGCTGTAAAACCAAGATAACAGCGACTTGGCCATGTGGTGTAGGCAGCAAAGCTCAACAAATGGGTCTCGGGAAAGAGTTAAAGCAACCAGCATTTTCTGTCTTGGTCTGCCTTATTTTTTTTTTAAACCGTTTATCTTTTCAGACATTTTAATGTTTCCTGATTGCTTCTCTTCTTACAATATGATTCAATAATACTGTTTGGCTCTTTATTATAGCTGCATAGAATGTTCTAATTTCATAAGCATTTGATAGGCAATTGTTGTTAGCTGCTACTGCAACAATATATGCAACATTCGTCACCACCACAGAAACTGCTTCTCCTCCATCTGCAAGTTGTTTATAATATTGTTAGTTTACAATTCAAGGCTCACTGCTATATATCAGAACAGTTTCAACACTATATTTCCCCTGTGTGGATTTTAGGGGCCCCATTGTAGGGGGGAAAAAGAATAAACCCACTGACACCCTCATACTTCGAAGTCGGAGTGCATCTGTCTGGAAGGCAAGGAACCAACAGTCAGCATAAAATAAGTTTGTTAGTCTTGTTCCAGAATTTCAGTGTTGCGTGCACATCTGTTTTACAGATTTGAACTATTTCTATGCACACTGCTGGTTCCTTGTTCCTCATGCAGATGCACTCCGAATTCGAAGGATGCCCCTAATTAGTTCATTCTTATGACATGCTTGTTTAGGAGACAGGGGTCTTTTTTTTGCTTTCCCCACAAAGGGTCCCCAGAACCATACAGGGAATTTTATTCAATTCAAATGCAAGCAAATAAGATAAAATACAGTTAACCTGAATGCATACCACAATTAGTTTAAGAATAACTTTATTTCAAATGGGTAGTTATTCACATCATTGGTAGGCTGTCTAAAGAGCTGTGTGTGTTGCCAAGCATTGTCTCCTTGGCCCCCTTGCATGACTGCTGTAACAGAGAGTGACTGACTGCCATGCAAGTCAAAACTTTGGAACTGTTGCAAGGCCTCTCCTGAAATAGTGTTGTTTTTATCATTATGCATAAAAATGATATGTTCAATGCCATAAAGTGTCAGGTATGAAATAATTCTTATCACAAGTTTTCTTACTCGGTTAACTTGAACTGAATAGTCCTCTCAATATAAGGGGTTGACTGACTGACGCTTTTTCTCCTCCAGGATGCTACATAAAGTTTTCTGACACTGTTGCACCTCCCAGTCACATCCTGAATGCCACTTTATGAGGCAAATCTCAGATAACCCATTCAACCTCCGAAGAAGTTAGTATTTAGACACAGTTGTGGATGGGAAAAGTTAAGAAGACAGTAAGTGGTAATTAACCTTCTAGCTTCATAAAAAAAACTTTTAAAAAGTCAAAACATTATCGGAAACTCTCCCCAAACAAACCAGAGAAAAAAAAAAAAAAACTTTTGAGTCTAGGTCAGTTTTTAACAAATTCCAGGGGGTTAAACCTTAAGAAAACTGAGCCCACAGGCAAGCCTGCTAGCAACTACAATATCACAGACCCTAAGTCACTAAAAACAATTTACAATTTTGTAAAGACATCTTTAAATTTAAAACTGATATACAAGGTCCGACAATCAAGTAATGAGATTTTATTATGGCCGAGACAAAAATGCCACCTATGAAGCAAAGCATGGAATCTAAAAAGGCAGCCTTCATCTATGATCTGTCAACTTTTCATCGCCGCTCGATAAGCAGACAACAAACAAGACGCCATTCTGCTGACCTAGTCAGAGGTGTATTGTTACGTAATCAGCACAGAGAAAAAGCTAACATTAAATTCTTTTTTAAAACTCAGAACAAGCGCCATTGAAACAGTTGAATAGATGCAACAAGTTTATGGAGATAATCGTTTATCTCGTGCACAAATTATTAACGATTCAAAAGTGGTGTGGAAATGATTACTAATGCACCTAGACCTGGAGGCCAAATTTCTGTTCGTATCTTTGATGATATTGATGACATCCAAAGGGCCGTCCGTAACATCAACTTTAAGGGCCATAACAACAGAAGAACTACAGAGGTCATTCCAGTGTTTGTTAGACCATGCCACTTGCTGTATCAATGCACAAAGGGCTTACTTTGAATAAGATACAGGTTATTTCTTCAACTGTTTATTATTTTAATTTTTATGAAATTAGTCAGACCTTGTAGCAATATATGATGATAAACACTGAGCAGTGAATATCTGAATTTATTCCATTTGATTAAAAAAAAATATGCCTCTCACTTAAACATACACTATTATATATTCAGTGGAAGTCATATTTTTTAACTAACTGACACAGGTTAGTAATGTACTTGATACAACAGACGGGCCATCTTTACTTCCCAGCAATTGTTTTGGAACCAATTTTAGGATAACAGTAATTTACTACCTGCGTGAGGAGCCCCTTTTGGAGTGAAATAAGAAAAGACCCACTGCCTTCTAACAAGCATGTCAGACTGACTGACCGACTTTCTACCCCACCAGGACATCACAAACACCCGATAACACAAAGTGCCACCATGTGGATGATGATCACGGTAGAGAGGTTCCAGAAACCGAGTTCAGTCTTTAGGCCATAATTATGGCCAGGCTATATTGCGGCCTCTGGCAAGAGCCAGAGTGGGACTTCAAATAACGAAAAATGTCATCCTGAAAAGGACGGAAAGTTATTGTGTATGATAAACATGTCAGAAAAAAAAAGACTATTTAGGGGTTGTTTCCTAAGCAGTCAGAGTGCATCTGTCTGAGACGTGAGGAACACACACTCTGTATATAAATAAGCCAGATCTGTAAAAGGGATGTGCATGCAAAACTCAAGTTCTGAAACAAGACTTGAGTCAAGAAGTAGATAACAACTAGAACTTTCCACAGAAGTTTACAGCCAGTGAACGCTCAGAAAAAGCTTACCAGTCTGTACAAAACAGTTGTCCCCGGCACAGATTCTCCAGCTCACAGATCCATTCTCATAGACTGCGCTCTGTGCTTTAAATTCCATTTTGCTAATCCTTAGATCAGTATCTAAAACAAATATAAGAAAATTATAACAAACAGCTGCTGACTTTCTTCTTTACACATCATTCAACTCAGAATCATTAACTCTATCTATCCCAGATAGTATAAGCAAACATCTTAGTTCTTCTCCTGCATTCACCCTCAAAATGGCAGCCGTGCTGTGGTTTACATCTAGGTTACGATATCTACACCAATCGGCCAAAGACATCCAATTTCAACAAAACCCAAATTAACCATCGCTTACGACATGCTAGGGGGCAGTAGGTTTATCCCCCCCCCCCCCCCCCCCAGGTCACACACGAGGAACATCTTCAGAATGAAATCTAATAAACCTTCTTAAAAATATATGAGTTTAAGGAACCTTCTCCTTGACCTAAGCAATCACTGGCTGTCCACTCTGGTGGAACATTTTTGTTGCCTGTACACTTATGGACATCAAGTTCAAGGAATAATTTGGACAGTAATAACTATGGAATGAAGTCAGAAGCAGTTGCAGTAACAGAGAAGATGGAATGGGTTATAACAGTTTCCTATGACAGAAAGAGATCAACAATATGACTAAAGTATACAACAAGTTGGAGTAGTCAATACTTTTATGTATCATGGGTCCATTATATGTCATAATGAAAAGTCCAGATAAAGCCCTGATATCTCTCATCATCATCATGTGATACGTCAATAAATGTAGGCTATCAAATTTCACCATCCCACATGAACATCAGAAACCAGGTAAGTGTTCTTGTCTCAGCTCACCCATATGATCCATGTATTTATATCTTTGCCTTCTCCTTGCTCTCTTTCCATCAATTTTGCCAGTCATAACCAAGTTCTCAAATCCCTTCCTTCTCATACCTTATATGAAAAACGTACTGTATTGTCTAATTTGATTCTAATCAGTTTATGACTTTTAATATACACTGAGCTGCCCTTATAGAAAACCCTGGGTATATTTTTTTTTTATCTGCTAGACAGGGATTTGAACTTATAAGTACCAGCTTGGCAGGCAAGGGCACCAGCCCCTGTAGCTCCCTGAGATACATAGTTTCAGAAACAAGACTCCAACTTACCACTGAGATCAAATTTCCACACAATTTCTGCAGAAGCTGAGCCTTCTTCTCGTGCTAAATAAACCATCTTCCAGTCAAACTCCTCTTTGCGAAGTACATAAGAGAATGAGTAAACACAGGCTCCCCAGCCCTGGTATTCCTCATCCTTCGATGATTTGCGTATATATTTATCTGCAGCACAACTGTAAACAATATGAATCATCTCACATTCTCTTTCATCCTCTTTTGGGGAGAAGATAAAATTATTCTGCACAACAGGATCTGCAATGGCACCATTTCCAAGCTCCCCACGAGCTTGTCTCCAGGCTAATGACCCTGTTGAGCGACCCGGTAGATTTTCTGAATCGTTGGTTTTAACTGTGACAAACTCAGCGAGCTCACAGATAAGCCTATGCCACAACTGTTGTTGTCTTTCTGGTGTTAATGTGAGTAGTTTCTGTTTCCACATGTTGTGAATTGTTCTACGCAGCCAGGCCTCTCTGCAGAGGGTTCGCCTTGCTAATACTTCATTATGTTTAGCTGAATATCGCCAAGTGACATCCTGAATTTCGTCACAGGAAACAGCAATGACGTAAGTTAATTTCTTGCCCCAGCCTGACTCGTAAAGGAGAGGTTTATCACAGATGTTTTCACAAGGGTCACAATGAAGCCAGCGTGACTGGGATTCTGAAAAGACTTCTGTCCATACGTGATCTGTCCAATCCATAACATACCTGGCTTCAAAGTCTAAAGCTCTACAACAAAGAGTAAAACAGTCAGCCCATTCACCACATCTTCCAAGGCGGGTGTCTAGTAGTTTTTCAGCATTTGTATATCGAGGAAATCTGTTAACGTGAGCACAGGTAGTGCATGTGTGTGCTTCGACTCGGCCAGCACCCCATGCCATTTCTTCCATAGATGGAGGAAGACTGCTAGTATTCCTAGTTACTCCCCCACATAAAGAACAGGGCAGTGTATCCACCCAATGGAAGAAGGATTTCTTAAACCAGCTAAGCAATGCCAGCAGTAAATAATCTCTTATGTTTAACGGTTTACTGGCACCAGCATTGGATTCCATATTTCTCTTAGCCTCCAACTCGAGGCTTTCAACTGGTATAATACTTCGAGCCTTTCGCTTTACAGCAGGATTTTCATAAGACAGAACTCGTTTCATTCCCTCCTTCAGGCGTGCATGAAACTCAGCTTCTGATCTCTGAAACAGAAATAAAAATATGTTCAATGAACATGTCAGGAACAATCGCCAAAAATAATCTATACTGTTTAAAAGAAAGGAAAAAACATAATTACCCAATAATGCTTTCCTGTTCAAAAATAAGAAAAGCATAGTTATCCCATGGCATGTTTTTAATTAGTTAATGGGAATGCCTGTACACATAAAAAACCATCAATGAACCAGATGCAAAAGAACTGTCAACTGATAGGTTGAACTCTAAGATATCCTGGGGTGCAATCTGAACAATTTCACTCAGTAAATTACCAAAACTATGAATGTCAAAGTTATGATAAAATTATGTTCTTTCCACTAGCGACACATATTTTTTTAAAGTAGAGTGCCATTGGATAAATATGTGTTTCCTTTTTTAACAGTATATATTCAAACATTAAAGTCAGGCTGCTGTATGTTATTTTCCTTCTAGTTTGTGCTGTCTGGTATTATTCATCACGTCTAGCCACAGCCTTCAATCTGATATTCATCCATTGCTTGTCCTGCTGTGCTAATACATGTCACATAGGCCACACAGTCTATTCCTCCATTCTGTACTATTCTGTGCAATCCCTTTGATATCACTGACGGAATCCAGTCCAGCACCTCTGGCATCTCTCACCAAAGTTTGTTTAAGGGTTCTTTTGGACATCCTCGCTTCCTCAGTCCCTTTATTTCCCATTTCAGTGTCTCACACACTGCCAATAATTTCTGATATATTTGTTCATTCCTGCCATGACACTAAAATGTCTAGCATATTCTCTACTGGCCTTCTAGCTTTCCAAGTGGCACAACATTCTACAATTCCCTCTTCTGATGGAACTTTCAGTTCTCTATGAGTTAATTTCTTTCACGAAATCTCAACTATGTTTTTTACTGTGTATAGTGTCCTTGCATCTTTTACAACACCACATATCTGCAGCTGCCACATAATCTAACTGCAGTTCACTTAAGGCAACAAAATATTCACAGCTGGCCACCTAGTCTGTCTTTTCTGTTGTTGATCTTTTCAGATGTCACAGTGTTCACTGAATGTCTCTCTCCTCACCAAATAACCAAAGAGTACTGTATAATATGCAGAGGGAAGGACACTTTTCACACCGCTGGCGCATCAGGCATTTGTGCTAGACCTATATTTTTACTGACCAATTGGCACACAATGAGGTCAACATCCTACTAGCCACCTTTACTTCACCTGGTACCTATTAAAGGCTAGGTCTATCAAGGAGCCATAGTCAACTGTTTAAAAAAAAAAATTTTCAATGTGCATTTGAACCCTGGACCTTCAGGCTGATGGATTAGAATCTCGCTCCTGTGCCATCCAGCTCTTAATCATAGTTGTACATAATATACTTTCACTAGCCTTTCTTAGGCATTTCATTGCTAGTTACTCTGGCTTTGCAAGGTATATATAACCTCCATCTTAGAAACTACATCTCCATTGTCTGCATGCTCTACCTAATCTGTCTGCTTACATTCCAAGATCAACTGCCCTACATCAGAACAGACTCAACACTAGATTTAATACAACTGGGATAATAAAGCTACATGCTTACAAAAATGTACTTACTGCAAACAGTTCTGCTGGTCTAGTTGTCTGTGTAACATCATGACTAGATGGTCTCACTGCTGCAGCAAATGAGGCATGCTGGGCCTGTGCAGGTATACTGGCTGGTTTCACAAGCAACTTTTCCTGTTCTTGCTTTAAATCTTCCTTAATTGTTTTAAGAACTTGTAAGTTGGCACCCACGGGCAGCATCAGAAACTCACCATCCTGTGAGTAACAAGTATAGAGAAAATTATATTTATATCTTTTAATGACATTTGCAAAACTGCCGACACAGAAGTCTGGTGATCTCTCTGGCAAAACTTTACATCCCAAGTGGAAGAGGAGCAACTAAGTCAAGTATAAGATTTGCAAATTATGGCTTCCCAACTAATACATTTACCTAATTGCAGCAGTACCAATATTAGTCATAAATTATATAACAATTATTAAACTGTAGATAAATTTTTGTTTAAGAAAACAAAAAACATATTTCTCATTTGAATGCAGACTATTGGTTGTGCAACTCTCAGGCAGATGTACTTTGACTGCAAAGGGAAAATCCCAATCAGTCATCTTTTACAAGATGTGTGTTTGTCTGTTGCATCAACCCTACAATTATGTATTACATGTTGCAGGTGATTCATTAACTATTCGGGCATTAACTATTTCTACACAAGGGATTTCATTTCAATTATTAATTGAATTAGTTAAGTCAAAGGAACAATAAAATTTTGGAAGCCACCATGGTGTATGGTTACATGCTTGCCTGCGTATCCGAAATCTGCGGGTTCAGATCCTGATGGAGCTGGACTTTTTTTCAGAAATGATTTTGGCTTCTAGGTCGACCCAGCTTTAACTCTCGAGTCCCAAGGAATGCATCATATGTTTATAGGTTCCTACCTGGAAGCCCAGTTATTGTATGATGCACCTGATTTTATGTCTCTCTCTACTTCCCCCTGGGACTGTGGTGCTAAATCCTCTAGGACTCAAAGAGTTGAATGGGTACGAGGTAAAACCCTGAGAAGTAAAGGCCATCAGCGTGATGCTGACTGAGTGCCAGTTGGTCTATAAACAAACAGGTCTGGCCCTATATACTTGAAGGCACAGAAATGAGTAATATTTTTTTTTTACTTTGAATATGATTTAAGTAATTTAACACTGAAGAGAAAACGACAGGGAGGACTGAGAAATGTTTTTGAGCCGTCTCCACAATAAAGCTGGCTGTAATTGATCTCCAACAATCTCTGTCTCTTGTCTTGATAGTATGCTCTCTCATACTGCTGTTCGTCCATCTAGAAGAGTCTACTGATGTTGACCTCCCAATTGTATTTGTATCGTTGTTGTCTACTTCGGCTCTCCTAGCAGATTTGGCCGGCAAGTAGGTCGGCTTCGGTTGGCATAGTGGGAGTTCTTTTCCTTGGCCGCACTCACAACAACGAGCGGAAAAAGTCACGACTCAAACACGACAGTGAGGTCGACATCAGGGCTGCCAATGCTTGGTTGTGTCCCCCAGATCTGGGTTTTTCTTTTGACACTGCGGGAAAATCTGGGGGTGTTTTTTTTCTGTGTGTCTGTCTGTGGGTGTTTTGCCGATCTGTAAGCTTTAGGATTAGGGTTTGGGTTAGGGGTAGGGTTACGGTTAGGATTAGGGGTAGCGTTAGGGTTAGGGGTAGCGTTAGGGTTACGGTTAGGGGTTAGGGGTTAGGTGTAGTGTCAGATGTGACAATTGTGACGCCGTAGTTCCCTATAATCGCGCACAGTCGCATGCACGCGCAAACAGTCGACGGACGGTGGATGCTACTGACACGGACAATTCGCCACCGATTGGGCACCAGCCGCGCGCTATTGCCGTCATATTTGCCACACTTCCAGTGGCGCCACTCCCACAAACATCAGATTGTCGGCCAGTATTTCGACCTCTTACGTGAAAGTTTTCACATCTAACCCTAACCCTAGCCCTACCGCTAACCCTAGCACTAACCCTACCGCTAACCCAAACCCTAAGCAACCCTACACGCAACCATAGGACGATGATAGACACCCTACACAACCCTACACGCAACCGTATGATGATGATAGACACCCTACGCAGCCCTACGCGCAACCGTAGGATGATAGGTAACCCTAGACGCAACCGTACGCAACCCTACACGCACCCGGATGATGGTAGGTAAGTATGTAATTTGATTCGTGACTTTTTCCGCGACTTGTTTTGAGTTTGGCGAAGGGACATAACTCCCACTAAGCCGGCCGACGCCGTCTAGCTTGCCGGCCAAATCTGCTAGGAGAGCCTCTACTTCTCTTGCCTTGGACGTTTTCCTCCAGTATGGTTTTGACAGTTTTGAAAATAGTAAAACTAATTTATGTATAGAGAAATTAATAAGCGTATAGTTGGTTACTTACTTCTGAAAGAGTTAAGTTAATAATGTTTTGATATTAGTGATGATACTTTACTACAATTTTAGCCTAGCGCCCATCAATTGACCAACCTCTATCTCTTCAAATCCCATTTCGAACAGGCACTCCATTCCCCCAGATACAGACAGCAGTTTATTCTGAATAACTTGGTTAGAAATCCGAATTCTTCTGTACTTTTTATCAGCCGGGTTTTCTAATATATTCCTGGCAAATTTAATTAATATATCTGCCGCTGCGATAAATTCTTCCTTTGAATTGTCAGACACCAGCTGTCTGACTGAGCTGTATGATGACGACGCCATTGTTGACGATGTGGAGTTGTTCCGTACATTTGTGTGTACATAAAAACCTGTCCAACGCCTATAGGAGTCGGGACACATAGGGCTTGGTATATTTTTTAAACTAATCGGCACTTGTTTGGCAAGGTGGTCAGCGTCGCACGGACCTGGTACCCATTTAAGACTGGGTCGACCTGGGAGCCACGGTCATTTTTCTTTAAAAATCTCTAGCACTGTTTAAATTTGAACCCACAACCTTTAGATTCGCAGACTAGTGTCTAGCCGCTACACCCCGGCGGCTCCCGCTATGTTTCAAATATATTTCAGAAAAAAATAAATTTCAGTGGCACTCTTCTGTGGCAGTTGATACGAGAGTATTCTCGTTACAAAAGCCAAACCATCTCACATGTTGTTCTTTGACTCGAATAATTAGTTTCAGTCTCATTACTCTTCTAATTGCTTGATTTGTAATTATATCTCTTTACTTAAGTCTAGAGTCTCTTTTGAGACAGTGTTCCTCAACTTATTACCCCCCCCCCCCCTCGGCCCACCGAAACAGGAGGATTGGCGCTAACCAAACACTGAAACAAAAACACTTTGTCAATCTGATGTCACATACAAGTTTCAGCGGATGCAGCAGCGTTTGATTCTCATCCTCGATGTGGTAATCCTGCATACTGCAATTACCGCAATTATTACGGCCTAAATTTATCACGCCTGCACACATGTCAGCTTGCGCCATCCAAGACTTTCCTCTTTTCAGTCTGTGACCCTTAGCTCTATACAGGGCTTCATGTAGGAAGTGCCTCTTGTCCGCAGCTACTGATATAGCCCGGCCATAAATATGGTCTATTGGCTAAACTCGGTTTCTGGGACCTCTCCACGGGTGATCCTCATCCACATAGTGGCACTTTGTGTCATCGGGTGTTTATCGCTTGTGTAATTTCCTAGTGGGGTAAAATGCACCACCACCTTAACTATGCGTTTCCTTCTTTCTTTCTTTTTGTTTTTGTTTATTTGTTTGTTAAACATTATTGTTATGTTAACGTGGCTGAAGATTAATTTCGTAGTCCAACTTTACAGCAAACCGGTCACCCCACAATTGCTTCGTTCTTTTACCAGAGTTCTTATAAGGGTCACAGACTGAAAAGATGAAAGTTTTGGATGGTGCCGGCTGAAGACACAACTGGACATGTGTGCAGGCGTGATAAATTTGCGCAAGGAGAGGTGTGACCTAAACAAGTTTCAGACTTGTGTAGGGTTCTAATCACTTTGGGACGTGAGTGCAGGGATTGGCCAACTGGGGCTGCAGAATCAGAAGTTCAAAAAATGATTCATGGCAATTCCCGCCCAAGTGATGTGATTGTATATACAGATGTCTCTGTGTTGAGGGGCAGACGAAGTGCATGGTGGTTCGTAGCGAAGGCGAATGGAAGTCGCTTGGTGCAACAAAGCCTGGCATATGCTATCACAACGTCTAGTTTGAGAATGGAGGTGGAGGCAGTCACTGCTGCCTTCCGCTGGCTTGAGAATCAGCTGTACAGACATGCCATCATTGTAAATGACTCACAGAGCATGCTGAAAAAGGTGGAGATCGGCATGCTCCGTGCAGAATGGCAAGCATAACTTTAGAGGTTCCGGGTAGTTAGTATCCTTTGTATATTTTCTCCAGGTAATGCTGGTGTGTTGGGAAATGAGCAGGCAAATAGACTGACCGGTTCTGCACCACTTGGTGGTGAACTGATGTATGATAGGCTGGATGTTGTGAGGGCCCTTTGGGAGCGAGTGAATAATGCCGAGGAACAGATAGATCATTACGGTATGAGGAGTTACAATGGGATCTGGCCGACGCTCGACACTCAGGGGAAATCAGACAGATACTGGTACGATCGAAATTTTAACTCTTCGCTTGCTGCTGGATATGTGGACGGAGCGCTTATGGGGGTGTCCCGAGTGCTGTGATGTCGTTTCTAAATTCAACATTCAACCAGCAAAAGCCACGCTTTAATCTTTGCAATGAAACCCCAGCCACTCTTTTTACATTTCACTACTAGTATTCAAATTCTAGAAGACCAAAGTCCAGAAATGGGCTAACGACCTACACTTTTCGCGGGAGTTTACAGCCGGTGAACTGAAGAAGAAGAAGAAGAAACTCAACTGTAGAAACGGGTCGGTGATTTCGGGTCACGGGCGCGAGAGAAAGTTAAATCCGTTGTGAGGTGTTACTTCCTACCTCACATCGAATGCCAGCAAACTTTGTGTTGATTTTACGGATCCTTGTGCAAGACTCCTGCCCACGTCCCCGTTTAGCACGTCGGATAATTGCTCAGATGAGCATAAACCAAGCTGGTAGGGGATCTCAGAGTTTGTGGCGCCCAGAAATGCAGTGCCTATACATCTTCTGGCTCTTCTTGTCCCAAGCTCAATGCACGGGTGGACACGTCTATCAAAACTCTTTTGGAATATGCGTAAAGTCCGCTGGCTGAATATACTACCAAATGACAACCCTCTGTTAAAACCTTTGTCAAGTGATAGAACTACTGAACGGCTGAGACTCAGTCCGAGAATAAGAGACTAGCTCGCAACATCTCCTGCGGATGGTATCTCGCAGTATAGTCCTGCTTTCGTACATCCTTTGTCAGCCCTCAGCGTGTCGCCACTAAAATCAATGTACACCACGACAATTTGCCACTAGCAGTCAGCTGATTATGCTCAACTGTCCGTCAGAAACATGTTCTGTGGCATACAGTAAAGTCTTAAATGTCCAACCGGCAAAAATCCTACTTTTTAATAGAAAGATAGATATCCGTTACCATCGGGATCGAAATGGGAAAGCCATGCCTAATGTATACCTTCCCATACTGTCCGCCTAAGTGTCCAGATGGAACCGTGTTAAAGGTATCTAACGTGCTGAAGAAGAAGGTACCTATTTGTGTGGTCACCGATGTCCTGGATCTTCAGGCAGCTCCCTTCTGATCTCCGGAGGGTGCAGCCCGTGACGAGTGGGAACTCAACATACTGATCTGAGTTTTAGCAGTCATGTACGGGACGTGAGAAATCATTGGGCAAGCCCAGGACCAGAGCGTAATGTGTCGGTTCTGCATTTATGGAAGCCTCTCTGGATCGCGGGGAATGCCCATGATCTTCTCTTGCCTTCCCTTGTGGGCCGACCAGTACATGCGGTTACCGTGGACGGGATCTCCAGCGGCAACACCACACACATAAGGCTACTCGTGTCCCAAGAAACCATCCAGGAAGCTAGCTGGATGGGTCGGCCGAAATGCGCAAATACCGTAGCTTTGCTGTAAACAGGTACAACGCAGTTACATTACTCGGACGAACAAATATAATATAAGAATAATTGCACAAACATTTTTTAAAGGAACTTCCGCCTCCTTCATCCAAGAGCTATCTATTTTCAGCCAGTCACCCCTGGTATCACACAAGGCCTCACGAAGAGGGTGCTCCTTACATCTTTTTTGCATACAACACCCTGTAACTTTCATATACAGTTGGCAAGCACGTCGAATGCACACGACTAGTGTATTCCATGTGCAGTCACATATGACTCAGGTGGCTTCATTTTTTTTCTTTTGTTCCAGTTTCTCTCTTTGGGTGCAAGATTAACGTGAGTTGTCCCAAAATAGACTCCATCACAAAAATTATCATCTACTGGTAGAGCTATCTCTGTTCAATATCTGCTGATGGCATCACCCCCCTCCAAAGCATTAAGTTCCTGCCTGGTCATTACCACCACCTCTTTTGACTGATATGTCGGCTCTATGGCTAAGTCGATGCGAACGCTTCGCTTCGTAATGCCGGGATGCCAGCTGCGAGCAATGTGCCTTGCGTTGGTTTCGACAGTGGTATCAAGAAAGCCGGCCGACCGTCCAGCAAGCAATGGCAAACTACTGGATGTAAATTGCCTAGAGAAACCACACGACAGCCAGGGGCTGTTAGGGTTGGTTCTGCAACGTCCTGTAAAGGATACGCAACTAACTTCTGACTGATAGATGCAAGCCAGGCTTCAGTCAAAAATTATTCGCAGGTATTTAATTAACCCAGGTGAATCATCAGGCTAGAAATGGTGGTGGCGTTGGATTTGACACAATATTGAAATATACATTGATAATGATAGATGAGAATGCTATTGCACTGGGCCCAAAAAAAATAGAACAGACCAAAAACACACGTAGCAGAGAATTTGGTGAAAAGGTATGGAAGGCATGGGGTCAGCTGCAAGAGGTATCAAATAGTAGAGCGGTATGGTCTACGTTGATCTATCGGGGGATAAATGGTAAAAGAAGAAGAAAAACGGCAGCGTATTAGCCAGTCTTTCACATTCCACTGTTTTGCTGGCGGCAGGGAACTTGGTTGTTTTCTCTGACCATTAGAAGGGTGCATACTTGTATCACCAAGAAGCTCATCTTCAAGTCCTTATAAACGTGATTCTCAAAAGCCATAGTGCATATGGTTAAGCCTTTTTATATTCTCGAAACTTTGTGGCCGGGCCAACTTCGGTCCTCTCACATGCATTTCTCTTGTTGTCTGTTAATATCTAGAAAACAGTGTGTAAAACGTTGATCATCTCGTCCCACTAAAACCCCACGGCATGTGCCGCGCCCACCAACCACCCGCCCTGGAATGTTGACATTATAAACTTGGTACAGTAGGATCCGTTGACTTCTAACGGCAGATCTGGATTTGGGTTGGGTGAAAACCAGATCCTTTATTTTGTCACTCTTACTGAACCGCCCACATAGCGCTGTGTGGTAATGTATTACCCACCCCCCCCCCCCGCTTTTGTTTTCCCAGCTGAAAAAGTTCATTTGCATCTCTGCCTGTTACTCCTTTTGAAGATTTTAACATCACAAAGTACCTCGTCGATTATGTGGTTGCGGAAGGAGAATCATCTATCTCCATAATCTGCGAACTCCAACAGCGTGTATCAATACCCGTGCCGATACCCATCCATAAAATAAAAAAATTCTCCCGCGTCGTCTCCCATTATATCTTTTACAACGAATCTTTCCAGTTGTCACATTTTTCAGCCTCCCTCTTCTCATAACATGGCCACACACACACAAATTGACTGCCTCCTTCTGATCTTTGTGTTAGGTTGTCTTTAGGCCCTTACCTCTTTTCTAAGGTTACTCCCTTTTGATGTGCAAGCAATTGTGAGCATGCTTCTGTAAAACCACGTCTCTTGAGCTTCAAGAAATGCTTTGGCTTGTTTATTAACTACTCAGGATTCACTCACAGCCATATGTTAATATTTTAGTCATACATGTTTAACCATGAACATGGTCACTATGTTAACATCATACACTTCTTATCTCACCCACACAGAACTACAGATTACTTTGTAAATGTGTTGTGGTGTCCCAGTATAACTGCGCTTTATGGTTGGATGGGGTTTCCGAGGTTTGTAGCTGTTTGATTCTGATTCTTGAGATGTTAATTCTATGGAATGCAAATCTGGAGGGAAAAAACAGAGGGGGAAAGTGGGGTGGGGGGGGGTGGGGGGGGATCTCCTGTATTAGAGATCACAAACTAGGATCAGGACATACTGGCCTACATTTTGGAGAACCAATCATGTGCGGTATATCAAATCATACTATGCTCTTCTTGCTAAAGTTTCAAGTATTGCCAGGCTTCATAGCTTTGAAGCTCATTACCAGCATTACACAACAGACTGGTTCCTGCATGTGGCAAGATAAATCATATTCTCATTGTCAAGTGCTTTCTACATCCTGTGATCTCCATCATCATGTATCACTTCTTAGGTTTACCAGACAAAGGAAGTAAGGGCAACTGGAGTGACATTAACCACACCACCTACTGAGTGCTGATTGGTCTATTAAAAAAAAAATACAGATCTATGCCAAAAAAACTGCCAACTATTTTCAGAATATTTGCTTGTATAAACAGTGCTGATGACTGTATGCACTACTGTGATTCCTGTAAAAAGATCAGTTTATGTGTTTAGCATATATTATATGAGGTGTGATCAAAGGAAAATCCTCCCTAATGGCTGTATTATAAACACTGACAGGTATTTAGCAAGCATTGCCAAATTAAACAAAGTATCAGTTAGGAAGCTAATATGCACCTGGCATCAATAAAAGTAGTCACCAAAGGCATTCAAACATTAATCTCACTGCTTAGCAAGATGGTGGATAGCATCAAGAAATAACTGAATACTAGTGATATGTTTGTGTCAGTTTGGAAGTTCTTATTATCAGCCTTCCGTTGCCAGGCAAACGATCTTTTGTTCGGACCTTAAAAAAAGCTCTGAAAGGATGATTTCACACGGATGCAGAGGTCAATGAGCAGTCATCAAATGGTTAAATGTACAACCTATTTATTTTCACATTTTTGAAATCCTTCTACTTCTATATACAGTAGAACCTCGCTTAACGAGCACCTCTCATAACGAGTAATTCGCATAAGGAGCAAAACAAATTGTAAAAAAATGACTTGCTTAACGAGCGACGTTTCGCATAACGAGTGGCGAGGAGAGGGGAAGTTCCGGATTGTGCTCATGTTACATCAGTCTGTGTTTAGCACTCGTTCCAGTAGCATCATAGTGTCGCTTGTGATCACACATTTTCCAAAACTTGTGTTATTTTGTGATTTATGTACATGAATCCTCCAGGCCTAGAAGATGACCTCTCTGAAGAATTTTAATTCATCAAGATCCAGTTTCTGCCTCCCAACACCACTCCGGTACTCCAGCCTATGGACCAGCAAGTTTTTTTAACTTTAAGAAGCTCTACACTAAAGCACTTTTCGAGCATTGTTTTCAGGTGACTGAAGGGACCAACCTCACTCTCAAAGAGTTTTGGATAACCCACTTCCAAATCGTTGCCTGCCTCAAGATGATCGACAAGGCGGGGGAAGGGGTTACCAAGAGAACCCTAACTTCTGCTTGGAAGAAGCTTTCACCGGAGAGCGTTGTCGATTTGTGACTTTGAGGGGTTCGAGACAGTACCTGTGGAACCTATAGTCAACGAGATTGTGTCTTTGGCCACTAACATGGGATTTGAGGTGGATAACAGTGATATCGAACAGCTTATGGAAGAGCACAGCCAAGAGCTGACCACACAAGAGATTATGGAGTTGCATTGTGTATCACAGTAAGAAGTTTTGGGGGAAAGTGTGTCAGAGGAGGAGGAGGTAACAGAAAAGCAACAATCTTCTGGCAAAATAAGAGAAATCCTGAAAGCATGGCAAACTGTTGCATCTTACATAGGGATGCATCACCTAATAAGGAAGTAGCTATGCGCGTTGCTAATTTATTTAATGATAATGCTGTGTAGCATATTCACGAAATTTAGAAGCATCGGCAAAAACAAATGTCTCTGGACATCTTTCTAGTAAAAAAAATAATTAGCTATGTATCATAGGTATTTCGACTTCTTTTTCTACAAATCGAATTCGCATTCCAGGTGGGTTCGTTCCGCATTCAAACAAAAGATAAAGATGATTCACTCTCCTTAAACGATATGTATATAATTTTCTTTGAATAAACGTCATATATAGCATTTTGTGAGTATTTTTTTCGATATGGAACACATTATCCTATTTTACATTAATTTATATGAGAAAAAATGTTTCGCATGAGTGTTTCGCTTAACGAGTATGATTCTGGAACGAATTATGCTCGTTAAGCGAGGTTCCACTGTACTGTGAAAGTGTTCTAAATCACCCAAACTGTATCTAATCAGGATTCTCCATTCATTAATCTTCATTTACTGTACTTCTTTTTCATATACTGAGCTGTTTACACATAGGGAGAGAAACAGAGGGAATAAATATTTTACTCCTATATTGTATTCATGATTAATCAAATCATTTCACAATGTGCCAATTAAGCAACAACAATAAAGAAAACGAACAACACAGTTCTCTACAAAATTGGGCAGGCATTTTGCTATGTAGAGGCAGGAATTCCACCCATGGCCTTATTTGGTCTCCATTGCATTGGTCTAAACTCTGCAGTCCTATTTTGGGGTGGGGGGAGAATAGACCCACGGCTTCCTAACAAGCATGTCGTGAAAGTCGACTAATTAGGGTTTTCCTCTCTAATGTTGGAGCGCATCTGCCTGAGAGGCGAGGAACCAACAGTCTGCACAGCAGTGAGCCAGATCTGTTGAATGGATGTTCACATAAAGCTCAAGTTCTGGAATTAGACTAAAGTACAGAAAAAGTTGAACAACCAGAACCTTCCACTGTTTACAGCCGGTAAATGCTAAGGAGAGGAAACACACGATCACCAGGCTGGATAGCAAGCCTGCTAGTCACTGTACGCCATCTTCTTCCTACGCTTCAGCGTTCTTAACCCTTGAGGTTTATTGCTGCAGAAATCCTCCACATCCATTCATTTCTGTGACTGGCCTTCTCTTTTCATTTAGTGACTGCAAGGGTTTTTAGGTCTGCCTTTATATTATACCTCCACAATCTTTTTGGTCTAAGTGGTGGTCTATTCCCATTCAACTCTTTTGCATATGCAGTTTTTTGTCTCTGCTATCTGCCATTATTCCTATGCCACAACAACTGCAGACTGTTAGCCCTCATGATGCCAGTAATTAGTGGTGATTTTAATGTCTTAACTGCTTCTCACTTTCCATTCTCCGCTGTTTAAATCTTGATGTGTCCAGACTGCACAACTATAACCCCCCCCCCCCCCCCCCCCCTATCCCCCCCACCCCACAATATCAACAAGTAACACATCTGATTGTCTGCTATTAAACTGTTCCTAAATCAAAATGCTTTGGAAAGTAGTAGGAACCCTCATGAGGCAGCATGTCCACAATTGCATCCACATCAACCCTGAAGCCAAGCCATGCCTGGGAATAGAATGAGTTTGTGTCCACTTGTGGTGCTTTGAATTCTACTGCTTTTTGACTGTCTCTGTTGCCTTGGCAAAGAAAAACAAACAAATATACAGATAAATATCAGTAACATAGAATTGTGATGACAATAACAATATATATGCTTGATAAAAATAAAAATTTGACTTTCTCATTAAATTACAAAATGATGTAATGACAATAGTTACAAAGTGACTGTCTGATGCAAGCACTAAACTTACTATATGACATAAGTGATTACAGGACAAAAGTTACAATATGACTACCTGACATAATATGTAAACTGACAACCTGATATAAGTAACAAAATGACTACTGGATAAAAGTAACAATTTGACTACCTGATTTAAATCATAAATCATCTCATCTTGATCCTCTGGTACCTTGCTGTGTTGAGGTGAAGTATAATTTACGAAAAAGTGACCGTTTGTGCGATCCGTAAATAGTGATTCCTAGAGACTCTGTTAGCTCCTCTGTCCATAACTTGCATGTTCAGCCTCTTCTTCGCTTCCCACCTGACCTGTACATCATTGTTTGCTGTGGTATGCTGTTTGCTGACATCCGCCTTTGTTGTCTTCTGAGGAAACCCAGAGCTGCCGCTACTTCCCATTCTCCTTCGGATTTCACCATTTCCAATTTTATCTCGTTATATTAGAATCCCTTCGTAGGAATCTCATTTCAGTAATAATTTTTCTTTTCTCTCTTCTGTCATTGTCCAGGTCTAGCATTGGTAGCAAAAGGTTTACCAAAAAAAAAAAAAGGATTGTGTCATAAAGTGCTACTTTGGTTTTTTACTGACACTTGTTTGTTTCTTAGTTTTGGCACCATTTGCCCAATGAGTTGGTTTGCTCTGTTACATCTTCATCAATCTCATCTTCTGTTTAGCTGGCTGCTTATTTTAAGCTTCCTAAGTATTTTATATTTTTGGTTTGTTTCAGAGGGTTTTCTGTAAGCTAGATATTTATTGTTTTGTCTAATTTGGCTATGGTCATGATCTTTGTTTTGTTGATGTTAATTTTCATGTTATGTTCTTTAAACATTTAGTTTAAATATTTTATATAGTCTTGCAGCTCTGTTTATAAATAATAAATTACCTCATAGAAGTAAGAAATTGACACGATAAAAGTAACAATTTGATTACCCGATGTGAGTAGTAAACTACCTGAAAAAAATGCATTAAAAATTGATCGCCTGATATTAGTAACAATCTAATATCTTGAAACGGATTTCCTGGTGTGGGTTCTGGGGCCCCATGTGAGGGAAAAAAGAACAGATCCACTAACTTCCTAACAAGCATGTCACAAGAGTCGACTAATTAGGAGTTTCCTACAAAGACAGAATGCATCTGCCTGAGAGGCAAGAAACCAACAGTCTGCATACAAAACTCAAGTTCTGGAACAAGATTAAGTCCAGAAGTGGATGAACAACCAGAACTTTGCTCTGGAGTTTACCACTGGTGAATTGAAAAAAAAAAAAAAATGGATTAGTGTAAAAACTTTGTTTTTTAGCAGTATTTAACACTGAAAGTTGTCTCTGACAAAGTGGTAATAATTTCATCATCATCATTATCAATTTCCACTTCTGCCGTTGAGCGTTGTGGTGGGGGGGGGGGGGGGGGGGGGGGGGGAGGAACAGTTTGTGATCCACTGCTTGATGGTGACCTCTTGCTTTCACTTCAGACCCTTTCATGCGTAGCACTGTATTGGTAGTTGTCATCATTACTAGACGACCAAACCATTTGATTTTCTGTTTATCAATTAATTTGATGCAAAGTGTTATTCCTACAGTCTAATAATATCACATCTAACTTTGTCTCGGATGGTTAAGTCGGTGGCTTTTCTCCGGCATCTCATTTCATAGGTGTTAATTTTACATAGACTTTGATAATGTCCAAGTCTGGCACTGGTAGCAAAGTGTTTACATAAATATGCTGGTTATAATCTGTTTCTTGGCGCTCACACTTATGTTTGGATTTCTTAATAACGGTGTCAGTATGTAACTGCAATGACTTGTTGGAATCTTGTTTCTATTTCCTGATCTATTCTCCGGTGCTCTGAGAATATACTTCCAAAATATTTAAATTCTTTAACTAGCTTTAAATAATAATTTTATAGTACATAAAAATAAAAGGGTCTTTTAGTTTTTCCTTTTAAAACATAGTTTGATCTAAAAATAACAGATAAAATAAATTGTTACTTTGTCCTTCTTTCACATAAACACGGCCACACATGTAATACTGTTACTGATTAAATTTAATCATGTGTACCATATAGATACTGAAAATTTTGGCTAAAATCATAGAACAATAACATAAATAGATTAACTTCTGTCCAATTTGTTTTATGGTGAAAATAAGTGCTAGCATAGATAGAAAATTAGCTCTGTTATTTCACGGACTGTCTTCTTCTTCTTCTTTTCTTCAGCATTCGGAGCCTGTGAGGTTCACTGCTGCAGATATCACCCACCTACATTCATCTCTGTGATTCCAAATTCGAAGCTCAGATATCTGTTTCATGATGGAAATTAGGTTTCACAAGGGTGGAGTTGTCAGCCGCATGATGTTTAATGCTTATAACAACTGGTTTTCTCAGGTCAGTTTGACTAAACTTACCAAAAAGAGACTGAACAACTGTCATTCCTCGTTTCCCCTGCACAGGAAAAAAATAAATTTAAAATGAATTTCTGTGATCTTTAAAATAAAAAACAGAAATACATTTTCAATATGAAATTATAATTAAAAAAAAATAAAATAAAATACAATTTCTAAGAACGGCTTGCAATATTTTTGTGTTGCAAACATTGAAACAATTTCCTGTCTGTATGTAAACATATTTTACTGCACATTCTTCCAGTGTCTATTATATACTACTGATCGATCCTGTAAAATAAAATTCCATAACACAGATAAACAACGCCCACATTACTTTCTGACACAAACACACAACCAAAGATGTGTGTGGAGCCAAATGTTCTTGACTTATGTTTTAATTTGCAGATACATAAATATAAAACACAATGTTTTTCAAATGTTTTTGTTTTATTACTGTTATTTAATTACAGATACACAGAGAAACAGTTTATTTATACTGTAAAAAAAAAAAAGAAACGCATAGTTATCCGATCGCGTGTTTTTATTAGTTTGTAAATAAAATATCGTAATCTGGTATGTGAAAAGCAGAATTAAATGTTGTTTACTGTGTCCAGTGAACATGTGGGCGTGAATTGCATGGGTTTTTGTAATCATAACAACGCAGTAATCAATTGTGTTTAAGACCATATTTGTGAGCATAGCTAGCGATGTGCGCACGAGAAAGCAACACAATTTGCGGTGAACACTATTCACTGTCTACGCAATTGAAACCCTATAAAAGGATAACGCTACACCAAAGTGATCAGTTCATTTTTAAACAGTCACAAATGGCGCCTCAGTTGATAAATTTAAGATTATTGCTATTGGCCGATTGCAAACAGGAGAAAGTCAAAGTCAGGTTGCCAGGCATCTAAACGTGCATCAGAGTATCATCAGCTGACTTTGGCACCGGTTCCAAGCCACTGGTTTAGTTAAAGACCGACATCGCAGTGGACGACCCTCAACTTCGTAAGCTCAGTCAGAGACAGGTTTACAACAGCTTCCTCAACTGCACAGGCATTGCCTCCAGAGTGTTATGTGTCTGATCAAACTGTTTAGAACAGACTGCATGACATTGGATTTTGGGCTAGATGACCACACCGAGAACCCGTCCTTACGCATCACCACCGCCAAAATCGACTTCTTTGGGCCAACCAACATTGTCCCTAGGCAAGTGACAATCAGTGGAGACCTGTATGGTTCAGTTACGAATCTTTATTTTTGTTTCAGTGTCATGATAGACGGCGTAGGGTCTACTATAGACGAAATGAAGGTTTAACCCAAAATTATGTTGATGAAGCTCTGCTGCACGGTGGTGTGGTGTAATGGTATGGGGAATAATCAGTTACAATGGAAGGAGTTAATTGGTGCACATTGAAGAAAGCTTGATTGCGCAACGTTACGTCCATAGAATTCATGGACCACATGTCCTTCCATTTTGGGATGCCAACAGTTATCCTTTTCAACAGGACAACGACAGACCCCATTTTGCACAGCTGACCACGCAGTTCCTGACTGCTAATAACATTAAAACCCTTCCCTGCCTGCTGACATGAGTCCCACTGAGCACCTGTGGGATGAGCTGCAAAGATGTGTTTGTTGCCGAAATGTTGTTTCAGCCAATGGTCGTGATCTGTTCCAGGCACACCAGGAAGAGTGGGCTGCCATCCCACAGTACCACATCAGGCATCTGATCACATCCATGCCCAGGTGATGCTAGTCATTGATCCAAGCAAGAGGAGGCCACACACACCACACTAACGGATAAGGCCTACGCTTAAAACCTAACGTGACCCAGATGCCAAAAAAGCTGTCACTTGATTGGTGGAACCCTAAGGTATTCTTGTGTGAAATTTGAGTAATTGCTCTTACTGCATTACAAAGATGCAGAATGTCAAAATTGTGAGTATGTTTGTTCTTTTCAGTAACCATGCGTTTCTTTTTTTTTTTTTGAACAGTATACTTTCTAGTATGCTTCTAAACATAAGAATGATGCAGATAAATGTGAGCATCTCCTTTAAAGCTTACACTCATGTAATAATAAAACTCAAGTTTCAGGACGACAGACCCCATTTTGCACAGCTGACCACGCAGTTCCTGACTGCTAATAACATTAAAACCCTTCCCTGCCTGCTGACATGAGTCCCACTGAGCACCTGTGGGATGAGCTGCAAAGATGTGTTTGTTGCCGAAATGTTGTTTCAGCCAATGGTCGTGATCTGTTCCAGGCACACCAGGAAGAGTGGGCTGCCATCCCACAGTACCACATCAGGCATCTGATCACATCCATGCCCAGGTGATGCTAGTCATTGATCCAAGCAAGAGGAGGCCACACACACCACACTAACGGATAAGGCCTACGCTTAAAACCTAACGTGACCCAGATGTCAAAAAAGCTGTCACTTGATTGGTGGAACCCTAAGGTATTCTTGTGTGAAATTTGAGTAATTGCTCTTACTGCATTACAAAGATGCAGAATGTCAAAATTGTGAGTATGTTTGTTCTTTTCAGTAACCATGCGTTTCTTTTTTTTTTGAACAGTATACTTTCTAGTATGCTTCTAAACATAAGAATGATGCAGATAAATGTGAGCATCTCCTTTAAAGCTGACACTCATGTAATAATAAAACTCAAGTTTCATTATATTTTAACACATACTGGCTTTCCTGAACCTTTAATTATAAAACCAGAGCTTTTACAACATTACAATAGAAACATAAAACAGACATGGAGATATCTTTGAGAGATTACACTAGAGAAATTTTTCTACGACAACATATCTTAATGACCACACACCCCACCACACGTACATGAGTAAAAACTCAAATATTTAACAGTAAGCAAGGACCACAAATAACATCTTTACACCTGTCTTTAGTGAAACAGGGGATAGACAAACATGACCAATAACAAAATAAAGGACAAGTGTGTCTCGTGTACTTACTTGCTTTATGTCTTTGTCTTGAAACTCTCTAGAATACCTAGCAAATATAAATCCAACAGGTAACAATCAACAAATAAGACACAACAAAATAAAACACAACTGTGTGGTCTGCATAACCACATTTTTGCATTTTCTATATATATTTTAAATAAACTTTTATATAGCAGGACAAATGGTTGCACAATATTCTTCTTATAGTCCATGCCATGTGGCATTGGTAGTCATGTATATCTATAACCTTCTGTCTCGGGTACTCTTAATCAGTTCTGACACTGATGATCTTTCATGCCGTTGATGTCAAACAGAGATGAAACGCCTTAGAAGAGCTGCAGGAGTTTCAAGGAAAGACAGAATACAAAATCATGAAATCAGACGAATGCTAAGAATAAAGCCAGTCTTACAGGTCATCAAAAAACAACAAATGAAGTGGTTTGGACACCTAACAAGAATGCCCTGGTACTATCCGCCACAGCGAGCCACACTAAAACGTTACAACAGGTATGAGCGAGTTGAAGACCTCAGAAAATATGGAGTGATGGCATTAAGAACAGCCTTACAGAAATGAACATCAGTCCTAATAGTGCTCTTGACAGAGCTTATCAACGAACATTACATCTCCCCCCGACACTTTGATGAGGTACAAGGTGGAAGAGAAGAAGAAGAAGATGTCAAACTATCCAACAACTTCTCTCTCAGCCTCTTTCCTCCTCATGTATGTAAAGCTTACACAGTAAAACATTGTTAACACAAATTCCAAGGGACCCAAAAAAATAAAGTATACAAACATTTTTTTTTAATTAAAAAAAAATGTGATAACCAGAGACTAAAAGATTCATTATGTACAATATAATTATTGCTAGGACCAACATTTTTTAAAATGTTAATCAAGTGTTCATCTTAAGCAGGTTTGTGTTAAGGAGGTTTTCTACATTTATGAAACAAGAAATCAATAACATTCTAGGTACAATAATTTTCAACAGAGCTCTTCTGGGTTTGCTCCCTGGTGGTAACAGGGTTGCCATTTTCCCCAAGAGTACTTCTCTAGCTCATCTTTGTTTCATAAATATACATTTGCTTAAGTATATTAAAAAAAAAACAACAACCATGTTCCCATGATTATTTTCATCATCAGCAGGTCCTTTACAGAATGTCACTCTTGTCATGGCATGCCTGAAAATATCTCTTTCTCTAGCCAACAGCCCCGTGTTCTTCCATATCTAAATCATCCTCAATGTCTTGTATCCTCATTCACATAGGTCTGCCTCTGCATCATTTTCTTCAGCTTCTGGGACAGGATGCTGTCTATGAGCCCGTTCTCCTTGATGCTCAGATCATGTAGGATGTCAGTGTTTTTCTTATTCTCAGTCCATGGTATTCTAAGAAATGTTCTGTAATTTTCCCGCTTATACATATCTGCGATCAATTTCAGAGGCTGTGTACATCACAATGGAGGCTGTAATTTTGACAAGAAAAACAACAAAAGCTGCCCAAGGTCACTTCTGGAGTCTTTTACACCTCCATGTGGAGCAGAGGCTCTCAACCAACAGCCAAAAGCCTCCTTTTCCTTGCTGTTTCCTGCAGTTCCATCCATCAAATCCAGATTATTCAGCTTTACCTCTAATAGGTCTCATTATATTTTTGCTTCCAATAATTCCAAAGTAAATACTATTAATAGGTTTAATCTTTTAATCCCTCTTGACTAAGTTTTCACCATAAGTGTCTCACATTAGTAAATCCATCATAGAATTTTAGAGCTTCCACCCCCCCCCCCCCTTTTTCAGTAAAGATTATAAATATTTGTAATTTATCAATCACTGTTTTAATTGTTCTCGGTGTATAAACAGTACTTATTTTTAACTTCTAATATATGCCCTGTGGGTTCCCGCGGCCCCATCATGGGGAAAACAAGTATAGACCAACTGCCTCCCCTACAAGCATGTTGTAAAAGTCGACTCATTTGGAGTTTCCTCTAAGTCGGAGTGCATCTGCCTGAGACAAGGAACCAATAGTCTGCTGCAAATAAGCTAGATCTGTGAAATGAATGTGCAGAACTCAGGTTCTGGAACAAGACTGAAGTCCAAAGGTGGACTAACAACCATAACTTTCTGCCCGAGTTTACAACTAGTGAAAGCGAAGAAAAAGAAGTAGAAAAAGTTTTAAAAGTTTTTACCTCACTGAAGTTGACCGCTGACTTATTACAATTTTTGTTGGTAGTTTCCCCTTCTTCAGGGGAACAAACTCTTGGTACTGGTTTTGAGTCTGTGCAGCAAACTGCTTCTGTTGTTTCTGACGTCCCTTATGTTTGAATAATGATGAAGCCTCTGCCTGGTGATTCTTAATCCACATTTTCAGTGACCTATATTAAAATATATTCAAAATCAAATGTCTGAATTTAAAACAAAATTGCTATGGGCATCATGTGTATATGGGTGAGTATGGGGAGATAATCTAAAAGCCTACATTTGCAAAATCACCATTTGAGAGATGAGATGCCTGAGAAAAGCCCCTAACTTAGCCATCAGAGAGTCTTCTTCTTCTTCATGTTCACCAGCTGTACACTCTGGTGGAAAGTTCTGGTTGTTCGTCCACTTCTGAACTGCAGTCCTGCTCCAGAACCTGAGTGTTGTGTGTGCATCAGTTTTACAGATCTGATTCACTTGAACGCAGACTGTTGGCTCCTTGCCTCTCAGGCAGATGCACTCTGACTTCAAAGAAAGCTCCCCAATTAGTCGACTCTTACGACATGCTTTTGGGTAGGCAGAGGGTCTATTCTTGTTTTCCCTACAATGGGGCCCCGGAACCCATACGGGGAGCCATCGGAGAGTGAATAATGATACTATCAGACAGACTGTGGAAACAACAGCTTGCTCTAGATTCACCAGGAAACAGCAGATTAAGTGGTTAGGTCCTTTCTTTAGAATGTAGCAACATCAAATACCATCACAGGCAATATATATAACAAGATCCGCTACAAGATGAAAAGGAAGGCTACAAAAAAATGGACCAACAACATTAAAGACACTTTAGTTTTTCACGGCATGACAATAGCCAGTGTCAACCAGCACGCAATGGATTGCAAATTTTCCTTCTATGTGATACTTAAAGGTAGGTGGTTTATGATGATGATTATGAGAAAATCAGGAGGCTGCAAGTTTGGCATTAAATAGGGTTAGGGATACACATCCTCTTGACTACTTAAAAGGGCAGCCAGTAGATCAGGAAGCAATCTCACACCACTTCACCTGGTACATTCAATTTCAGCAAACCTTCCATTAGTCACATTTTACGACATACATGAGAGGAACTGTGAGTTGTATTCAAAGCATGATAGAACTACAGCTCGTGTCTACCTAAATCATTCCTTCCCGGCCAACACTCACTTGAGAAATGGTGTGACTGTGTATAAGTTCAGGTTCTGACCCACGGCTTCCTTCAGGGTCTGGTCACCCTTGTGTGTGGGAAGAGCATCTATTGGAAACCACTGTATATCCTGTAAAACATTTAGGCATTAAAAAATAAGTTAGCTGTGTGTCCTTTACAGGATGTTGCAGACCCAACCCCAGCACTTCTTGGCTGTTTATGGTTTTACTAGATAATTTTACATTCAGTAGTATGCCAACGCCCTCTGAAAGGTCAGCTCTTGATACTGCTGTCAAAACAAATGCAATGCAGTCTGCTGCCAACTTGCCTGCAGCTGGGATCTCAGCATTCTGAAGCACAGTTGCAATGCTTACTAAGCCACACATGCCAAAATTTGGCCCTAATATGAAACAAAGCACAGATTAATTTAATGAATTCTTCTTCTTTGTTCACCGACGGTAAGTCTTGGCTGTTTGTTTATTTGAACTTTGGCTTTGTGCCAGGACCTGAGTTTTGCTTGCCACTCAAGACATATGCACTCCATTTTTGAAGAAAGCTACTAATTAGTCAACTCCTACAACATGCTTGTTAGGGAGGCAGTAGGTCTACATAACAGTCTTGACTGATAAATTAATTTGTTAGATATCTTTTCCCCACTGTAAAAATTATAATTATCCAAGATGTCAGAGTGGAGCTATTTTATGCAGTCTAAAGAATTAATAGGCAGGATATATATATATATATATAATATATATATATATATATATATATATATATATATATATATATATATATATATATATATATATATATATATATATATATATATATTTTTATAAAAATCAATGTTTGTGTGTTTGTTTGCCCCCTATAGACTCGGAAACTACTGAACTGATTTAGCTGAAATTTTCAGGATATGTTTGTTTTGATACCGGATGTTGAAACATCATGGTTTCAAACTCAACCTGTCACTGTTAGAGATAGGTGACCACAATTTAAGCCATAATATTCGAAACTAATATTTATATTCTTAGTGATTTCTAATTATAGCCACGTTAGTAATTGCGCATGCGCCGCGGTAGTCACAACGCAAGCCTTCCACCATTCGCCGGCGAGTTACGTGCAGCCAACGCCTTCTCTAATACATAGAGTAGGTCGTGGTACAGCAAACAAGACTATCTCTATATATGTGTAGGCAGTGATTGCCACAATAACCATATTAAACACGATTTCTATTTTCTGTTTTTTTTCCAAACAACCTTCGATCGGGGAGAAAAGGGGATGGGGGGAATTAAAGGACTATCTCGACGTCGGCGCAGACATTGACTGCGACATTAACTTCATTAACCGTGTTAGACACGTGCGATTTCTATTGTTGTGTCGTTTCATTAATATATCTGAAATATCTGTCTATGAGAAAACAATTGCCTGCAGTTTTGAGTTGTTATAATTGGGACACAGTATTACACATCTAAAATAGTTTAGTTCTCTTTTGGTTACTCCGATGAAGTGGCTGCTTGGTCGAATGGCTAGAACACTGGGCTCCTGTGCGGGAGACCAGGGTTCGAATCCGCAGTAGTTAAGTTTTCTTTTTTTTACCCCGGACTAAAATAATATCCTTATCTGCACTGTCGTGATGACAGCACTAGCCATGTTGCCCTTAATACTAAAAAAAAAAAAAAAAAAAAAAAAAAAAAGACAAGTAAATAATTAAAATATTTGATAATTAAATTTGATCATTTCGCATACTTATGATTTCATTTATAAACTTTCCGATTGCATGGTTACGCTGAAATTTCATAGCTTTCCATTTATTTTCATTTAGATTTAGTTATTTTATCTGCGTTGGAATTTTAAGCTGTGCTATTTACCATAGCGTTCATTTCCTAATTATGGTGTATTTTTCCTGTTTTCATTTGCTTTTTAAATTTTTTTTTCCTCCCAACTACTTCAGTGAGGGAAAGAGTAGTCGGTGAATTGGGGGGGGGGGGGGGAGGAGGCAGAGGGGGGTGGGGGGGGGCAAACTGTTTACTGAGAGAGCTTTGAGTCACAGTAACTGCTTTACCCACTTAAAGTAGCAGCAGCAGTAGTAGTTGTGGTTGGGCTGTTACACCGTAGTGCTCTCATGTGAAGACCGCCGGTAAGGTTATGGCGCTCTTCTGTCGGGAAGCGAAATTATACGTCCTAACCTGACCAGTCTGTGGCGACAGCACTAGCCATGCGGAACCAAATCTTCTGGCTCACGACTCTCTGTCTACTCCGATGGTAACACAGATAGCAGTGACATTATTTTAGCTACTGTGGTGGTGGTCGTGGTAGTAGTTGTACTGGTACTTGAAGAATGATGTGGTAAATATTACACTAGCTCCATTCACTACCTATTACAATTCCTGCTCCCCATTTTAGTCCGGATGGACAGGGATGTCAATGTCAGTTACAGCAACAACAAAAATATCGCCAGGTAATGATTTTCAAATCCTTCGAAGAGGGAAAGAACAGTAGTCGGTGGAAGAGGGGAAGGGAGGGGGTAATGACTTAAATTTAAGAGAACTTAAAGAGCTTTACACGTGTTCTCATTACTTAATTTGTTTATATTTTACTAACGCTACCTCCGCTGTTCTATTTTTTACGACTTACTTTGTTATTTACAAGTACAGTTGTAGCTTTACTTCCGTCCCCTATAAAAATACAAGCAGCTTTAGCATGTGGTAACCAAATAACCATTTTTGTTACTGTGCTAATATCACAATTTAAACGACCACTAATATAAAGACACAATTATATGGTGCGTGTTCTAAAGTTGGAAAACCAGACTATCTCTATATCTGTGCAGAGAATGATTGCAACATTACCTATATTAGACACGTCCGATTTCCATTGTCTTTCTTTTCCAAAAAACCTTTGATGAGGGAGAGAGTAATAGGTGGATTTAGTTGTGGGTGGTGGTGGTGGGGGGGGGGGGGGGGGGGGGGAAGGGGTCAAAGACTATATCCATATCTGAGCAGACAATGATTGTATTAGACACGTGCGATTTCTATTTTCTTTCATTTCTATTTAGCCAAACTATGCCACAGCAACGCGTGGCCAGGTACAGCTAGTATAATATATATATATATATATATATATATATATATATATATATGTTGTTGTTATCGATCCAGCGGCGCATGAGCTTTCGCCCTTTGGCCCAATGCCATGTAGTGGAATTTGCATGTTTTCACAAGCTGTTCTATATATATATATATATATATATATATATATATATATATATATATATATATATATATATATATATATATATATGTGTGTGTGTGTGTGTGTGTGTGTGTGTATAAATTAATTAAAAGTTGCGTATCCTATACAGGATGTTGCAGAACCAACCCCATAATTTTTTGGCTGTTGTGGTTTTCCTAAGCAAGTTTACATCCAGTAGTTTGCCATTGCTTTCTGGTCGGTCAGCTTCTCGATAACACTGGATAAAACCAAGGCATTATAAAGCGCATTCGTAATGCCAAAGCCACAGATGCTGACACATACATACATTAAAAAAAAGGAAAATTAAAATAAGAAAAATAAACATGCTATTCTGCCATGATAAAATAGAAGAAATAAACAAAAATGTAACAACTATACAGAAAAGTGCCCCACAGAGAAAAAGAATTATATAAAGGATGTCTCATTTTATATCTACTTCACGCCTGTGAGTCACTTCAATGATCAGGACAATCTCTACTTAGCAGTTATCATCTGTACAGTTTGCAGTAAGTATGAAATTTCTTAGTATGAGTTATACATAACATTAAATTACAAGCCGCAGTGACATAGTGGCTATATGCCTGCTTGCCGGCCCAAGAGTTATGACTTCCTACAGAGGCAGACTTATTTGTCAACAATGACCTTGGCTTCCAGGTCAAATCAGCCTAAAATGGGTATCAGGGAAGTAAAGGCAGCCAGCATCATGCTGACATCACCCACTGTGTGCCATATACAAAATTGGAGTATAGCATCACTGATATATATAAAAAAAAAAGATTACTTATTAAACTACACAAGAAATTTTAATGTACCCTGATTTCTCTTCGTGTCTTTGGCAAGAAGGTTGTATTCAGCGGAAGACCAGCAACAATGTACAAGCGATTGATTTGTTCATTGGTGGACTTTTCCAGGTATTCCTCTTCATCTGCATAGGGCTTAATGTCAAATCCAGTTTCCTCCAACACCTGACAAGTCAAACAACATTTCTGAAACCACAAACCTCTGAAAATCAAGCATTAAAGCAATAAGTATAACTGAGAAATGTGTTTCTTGAAGGACCGCCTCATTTGCTCATCTGTCTGAGCACAGTATTCTTTATATTGTATTAAGAAACCAGATTTCTGCTGCCAAAAGATGTTTCTTCATTTTGCCATCTACCAACACAATTACCATCTTCATCAATCAGGAGGTCCTATATAGAACATCGCTCTCATCATGGCACATCTAGAAGTCTCTCTATCTCCAGCCTGTTTCCAGCTCCATGTGCTTTTTTAAAAGTTAGTCGCGTATCATTTACAGGATGTTGCATTGGGAGGGGGGGGGGGCTATTGTGAGATTTCTAGGAAGATTTTACGTTCAATAGTTTGCCATTGCTTTCTGAATGGTTAGCTCTCGGTACCACTGAGAAAACCAACGCAAGACAAATCGCCTGCAGCTGGGATTAAATCTGGCACGCCGGCATTATAAAGCGTGTTCGCAATGCCAAAGCCACAGAGGCCAACGTGCTTTCTTAGCAAATGCATATTCAATATCTTGTATCTACTTTTGCGGAAGTCTGCCTCGTTTTACAGAAACTGTACCATTCATCAGTTCTCTCCAGGTCACCACGATATTTAACATGACCAAAATGCCTCAGCTTTCAGGACAGGATGCTGTTTATAAGTCAATTCTCCTCGATATTCAGTACATTTTAGATGTGGGTGTTTTTATTCTTCTTGTTCCATGGTATTGTAATAATTTTTCTTTCACTACTAACACAATCAGACCAGTGCTACTGTGGGTAAGTAGGTAACCACATGGTAGATACTGCTGTAAAGTAGTTAGGTTTTCACATATACCAGGTCATGAGGTAGGATTACTAGCCTCCTTCTTTGCAGTCTTAGCTTTCTCTGGTGTTTATTTTATGGTAAGGACCAAGATAGGAACTGTAATCATTAAAAAAGACATAAAATACTTCCAGTCAAATACAATGGGTGGTTTCTGATGAGGAACCAACAGTCTGCAGACAAATAAGCAGATCAGTAAAATGAACGAGCACATAACATTCAGGTTCTGAAAAAAGACTGAAGTCCTGAGGTGGACGAACAACCATAACTTTCCACTGGAGTTTACAGTTGGTGAAATGGAAGAAGAAAAAATAGCAACCCCTATCCATTCCTAGCCCCCACTAACTTTCTAAATCAAGGTGGATACAGTGATTTGTGGAAAGGGAACCATGTTCTAGTCAAGTATGGATGAAGTCAGTACTTTAAAAAACTTTAAAGCTCTTGGTGAAGATGGCACTAAATATAAACATACATTTCAATAAAAACAATTCTAAATCAATCTGAACATATTTCATTAATAGCGGAAACATAATTTTCATATTACTGCAAGCATGTATGTTATTACTTGAAAATTATTTTTAGAAAAATCTCTAACCTCTCTTGCTGCACATTCTAGAAGAGCTTCATTCTGATTAATTTTTCCCTTTGGAAATCCCCAACTGTTTTTGCTTGTAAAGCTCTGCACCAAGAGAACCTAGTCAGGAAACAAGTACAATATCAAACAAGTTATAAAATAAATAATTGCTGAATGCATTCATTTAGCTGTTGGAAACAGCAGTAGCACAGTGGGTGCATATTCATCTTCCTGCACAGTGGCCACATATATGATCATCATTGCGTGGACTGATGTAGATCACTGTCATGCTGATGTGTTTAGAAACTAACAGTCTTTAAACTTGTAGGCACAAGAATTGAATAATGTAAACGACACTTTGCAATTTTCATAAGTATCTGGGTATTGTTGTGAGTGTGAGGATGAAATACACCCCAGCCCCAATCATGCTATCACCCAGAACTGGTAACACTTCACATTTTCTATAGTCAACTACTTACTGAGAAATCACAAAGTTTAAAGCTGACAGGATCATCTTCATCACACTGGTTTTATCCCCATATGACCATGTCTCTCTCCACTGAATGACTAGTAATCAGTTTTAATGTCACACAAATCAAGAACACTGCTGGTTCAGTGATGACTCCAACTGATCTGCTTAAAGATTGCAAGCATGAAACTGAATGATGCAGTCTGTGAACTGAATGCATGACCTTTCAGGATCAGACATTTGGCTTCTTAATTTAGCTATGGCAGATAAATCTGCCATAATATACTATTCTTAATTTTGCTGTGAACTTCTTAAGGTCCATGCCGGGTGGCGTTGGTAGTCATGCCTATTCACAACCTTCTGTCTCGTATATTTTCAATCAAATCTGACACAGATATTCCTCCATGACATGATGTCAAACTGTCCAGGATCTTTTGTCTCAATCTTCCTTTGCCTTTCTTGCCCTTCAACCTTCCTACTATCACGATGTACTCCAGTTTTCTCCTTCCATCACATGACTAAAGAATGCAGACTATCTCTTTCTGATGTGGACAATCAGCGCTCTCCGTGAGTCAGTTTCTTTCAAGACATCCTCATTACTCTTTTTATCTGTCCAGGGTGTTGTGAACTTACTGTAATATATATAGAATAGCATTAAAGTAAATGAAAATCTCCCCCCCCCCCCATGCATGTGTTTGTTTAAGACAATAATACAAATGATCAAATGTTTATAACGCAGTGTCAACAACAGTGATAAACATGAACACATATGAACGTACATGTTTAAGATCTTTATCAAGTATGATAGCACCACAGGTGGCAATAGTTTTCTTGTACTGTCTCCAAGCATCAAAGTGTTTATCAAACTCTGCTATGAACTGTTTAATTTGGGGACAATGGCTGATCACTGTCCAAAGTTAAGGCACACAGACACAACAAAAAGACATTCTATGAATCATATGATTTGTTACTTCCCTAAGCAATAAAATTGTTTCAGTTTCCTTAATATTTTCAGTACCAAACAAGATGTCATATGTGATAAATTTCTCATAAATTTCAGTAATTGCGTAACCTGCTCTCTGACATTTTTTTTTTTTTTTTTACATTGGGTATGAGTGTACACAATATAGGTCTTAAAGTAACCACCTCTGGGGTGTATTTAGCTTCTTTGAAAGTAATGCAATACTTCCAACATTCTACCACCCTTTGGTATAACTGTAACATCATTTGGGACTGATGAGGCTAAGAAAATGGTCGGCTGGTTGAGAAATCATTGCATGCAGTTATGCATTCTCAATCTTTCTTTGTCAGTCGATACAAAAAAAGAGAATTCTTAAAAGCTATATAAATCTTATCTTGACGTATGGAAGTGAATTATGGACAGTTGGTAAATTAATGAAAACTTATTTGGAAGCTGATGTGGTTTATAGATGAATGATGAGAATATCCTGGACAGAAAAAAAAGATGTCTCAAAAGAAACTGACTCACGAAGAGAACTCATCAGAAAGAGACAATACATTCTTTGGTCATGTGATGAGAAGGAGAAAACTGGATTACATTGTGACAGTAGGAAAGTTGGAGGGAAGGAGAGGCAGAGGGAGACCAAGAGAAAAGATGCTGGACAGTCTGACATCATGGTGTGGACGATCATCTGTAGATGGGTGCAAAAAAGGAAATCTAAAAATCTTTTATCTGACAATAATACCCAAAAAAAAAAAATGCCATAACTTCACAACCATTCAACATGTTGCCTGAAAGAATGCGAGACAGAAGGTTGTGGATAGACATGACTACCAACGCCACATGGCATAGACTTTAAGAAGATGTGGACTGATTATTCTTTTTCTTAACTCTCACTGTCTGGTACATATCACAAAAATCACAGCGTCTCACCGGGTGCGAGATTTAGTGTTGGCTCCCATTCATGCTGTTGCCGTTCCCACAGGCTGTTTTATGCTCTAGGGGTGTTAGCATATGCGTAACTTGCCCTCTGATGTCTATACACACAGCGGAAGACCGGCTCCTGTTCATTCGAGCCCCACCACAAAAGAGCAGTTCTCATACGTGGCCGGCGAAATTGAGCGACCACTTAACTAGTTTTCTTTTATGTGCCAACTATGTCTCTTGTGCAACCTTCACTGGTCTGAGAATTGGTGGCATTCTAGGGTGGACCTTGAAAAGGGCCATCTGGGATGGGGAAGGGGTGGGCCCTAAAAAGTATCGACAGTGTGGATATATCATATACTCGTTGGTGACCCAGAAGTTGACAAGCCTGCAGTTTTACAGCGCTAGCAGATCTGAAGATGTCATCTAATACAACAACTCAGTCAGTGGAATGAAAATGAAATGGAGATTCAACAGTCCGCTGACCCACCGACTAGGACTTTTAGTGCGAAAGACGAATGGATGAGCCTACTCTCCTCGAGTATGATCACAGTCTACCCTAGCAAAACAAGGAGCTGAAGTGGGAGGCAACCAGCCAAGAGGCGCACCACAGCAATCAGTATGCCACGCATACACGCCATGGAAATATGTCTAAATCAGCAAAACGTTATGGTGCTCACCCTGTGATGGACTCTCAGGCAGAAGCAGTGCCGGGCCCTCTGCCTCGAAGAGGCCCAACCCAAATTACTGGAGGTCCTTCTCAAATGTCCTGTGGAGCCAAGGGACGTGAGAATAGAGCATCAGGCCGAACTAAGAAAAGAGTCAAATTAATGCACTGGAATGCAGAGGGGATTACAAATAAAAAGCTGGAGTTAGAAAATATTCTAAATGAGGAACAGATTCATATATGCTGTCTACAGGAAACCCACCCCACCGAAGACACAGTCTTCAAAATCAGAGGTTATCAGTGCTTCCGATCAGACCGGAAAAGCAGGAAAAAGGGTGGAATACTGACTCTTGTGAGGAACAATATCACTGCGTGCCAGACTGAAGTATATATGGATGGAGCAGAATATCAGATTCTGAAACTACAAACTGGAAATGCAGACTTCTACCTGATCAATTATTACTGCCCAAGTGATCGTCCCCAGACATTAGACACAATCCCAGTGGAAGAAAAGATGATTCTATGTGGAGACTTTAACAGCCACTCACAAAGCTGGGGATACGACCATATAGACTAGAGAAGAGAGAAACTGGAGGAGTGGCAGGATGAGAACAGACTTGTTCTGATTAATAGGCCAACTGATCCACCAACATTCTACTCGAGGTCGTGGCACACCACTACTACCCCAGACCTAGCATTTCACTCTCCAGATCTGGAAAGGAACATTAAACGAGTTGTTGGAAATCAACTGGGAGGCAGTGACCATCGACCGGTCTTCCTGAATGTAGAAAATGAGAAGGTCACAGAAACTAGTACGCTGCCAAGGTGGAACTACAAGAAGGCTGACTGGACAATGTTCAAGCACCGTACCAGTATACTGCTTGGAAGTCTCAGCGTAGACCAGGATATAAACAAAGTAGTTAAATGCGTACGTACTAAAGGTAGCAGGAGAATCAATACCAAGAGGTGCCCGTAAGCATTATAAGCCATACTGGAGTAGAGATAGAAAATTTACATAACGAAGTAGAAACATCCAGAAAGATAGCAGAGACCAGGCCAAACCAAGAACATCACAATAACTACCAGCATGCAAAAGCAAAATTTGTAAGGGCAAAGCTGCAGGTTAGAAGGGAAAACTGGCACGAGAAAACAAGATCGCTGAACTTTGAAAAAGACACAAGAAAGTTATGGAAGCTTGTGAAACAAATTAATGATGAGGACACAGGGTGGAACTCAAAGATCACGCTGCAGAAAGATGGAAACATGGTCACAGGGAAAGAGGCAGCCAACCTATTTGCGGACACTTTTGCTTTAGATAACGACATTGTAATCAGTTCAGAGAAAAAAACAAGAAATTTTAGAAAAGACACAATTTAGAAGTCAGAAAGAAATAACAAAAGAGGCACTAGAGGTGCCAATTACACTTAATGAACTGGAGCTGGCCATTTCAAAGCTGGAAATGCGGAAGTCACCAGGAGCAGATGGTATATAAAACGAAATGATCAGAAACTTAGGAAAAGTAGCGAGGCAATTATGATACCCCTCATAAAGCCTGGGAAAGACAGTTCTAATGCCTCCAACTACAGACCGATCAGCCTCACAAGTTGTCGCTGTAAAACAATGGAGTGCATCACCAACCTCAGACTACAGTGGTACATTGAAAGTGAAAACATCATTACACCACAGCAGGCGGGCTTTAGAAAGTTCTACTCTACGGAAGACCAGACAACATACCTCACCCCCAAGAAATAGAGGATGCTTTTCAAGATAAGAAACTGGTACTCGCGGCATAGATAGATTTAAGGAAAGCTTTTGATAAGGTTTGGAAGGAGGGGCTTTTGAAGAAATTGAGAAACTATAAAAAAAATGGAAAAATGTACAACTGGGTTAAAGCATATCTACATAACAGAAGAGCCCGGGTACAGGTAGATGGTTTTAAAAGTAAAAAAGTTCTACTGCGATAAGGTGTCCCTCAAGGTGGTGTCCTGTCGCCCACACTTTTCCTCTTATTCATCAACAATCTGGTTGCTGAGATACCAAATGGAATCAAAATGGCAATGTATGCCGACGACCTGGTACTGTGGTGCACCAATGAACATGCAACAATAGCCACAAAAACACTACAGCGGGCTACAAATGCACTTGGCATGGGCCAATAGATGGTGTGTCAGCATCAACACAGACAAATGTTGCACCACACTATTCACCCTCTCCCCAAAGCAAAAAGCCGGCACCATCAAAATAAACGGAATACCCCTGAGAGATGATAAACAGCCCACATACCTAGGAGTCACATTTGATGACAGGTTGACATGGAGAAAACATATCAACAAGGCAGCAACCAAAGCCAGGAGGAAAACAGCAATACGAAGAAAACTAAGTGGAACCGCATGGGGAGCCGATGGGAAAATACTCAATAAAGTATACAAGCAGAGCATACTTCCACACTAGGAATATGGGTCAACTGCATGGTGTTCAGCATCTAGTACCACATTAAAGGAGTTAGACAAAGTGCAAAATCAAGCGCTCAGAGGAGGGATGAAATCAACCCCCATATAGGAAATGGAGAAAGCTGGGAAAACACAGGCACTGTGAGAACGCAGAGATACACAGTTGCAAATACAAGCTGAAAAGTTCCTCAGTATGCCAGATCACCCGATGGAAAATAGATTTAAGAACCTAGCCTTAGGATGGTTAAAAAGAAGCAGCTTTATAAACCAAGCAAAAAGAATATGTAGACAAACTCCTGACCTTCCACTTAAAAGTATTCCGGAACAAACCCCATGGAGAGAAAAATGTAAACTAACGGTACAAATCCAGACAAATGTGAAAGGGATATTTGACAAGAAAGAGCAAGATAGTGTACAACGCAGAATGGCCACCCTCAGTTATATTAATGCAGAATACCAACAAGAACAATGGGTCAGAGTCTATACAGATGGGTCCGCAGAAAGTGCAGTTAGAAATGGTGGCGTTGGAGTGTATATCGAATTCCCAGATGGTACTAGGGATAAGTCCAGCGTACCAACCGGGAAGTACTGCCATAACTATGATGCAGAAACCCAGGCTATCAAGATAGCTACAGAGAAACTGCTAAATACCAACCTTGGCTCACAGTATGTGGTAATGCTGACAGATGCTAAATCAGTACTTGAAGCACTCCAGTCTAGGAAACTACCAGAATTGCAAACACTGCTGACACAACTCAGCCTTCAGCGAAGAGTCGTAATGCAGTGGATACCGTCTCATTGTGGAGTGCCTGGAAATAAGAAAGCTGATAAACTGGCAGGGGAAGGTGCGGCAAAAGAGCAGCCAGATGTACCAGTCACATACCACCAAAAGAAAAGAATCATTAAATCGATCAGGAAACCACCAGCCCCAGCACAAGACGACTATTTTATTATGGACAGACCAGAACAAGTCATTATCCTCTGCCTCAGAACAGGGCACAACCGATTACGTAACCACATGTACACAAAATTCAAGATAGGTGTATCAGCCATGTGCACACCTGTGGAAATGTGCCCCAGACAGCAGAGCATGTACTCCAGGACTGCACCGATTTTGACACATTAAGGCAAACCTTTTGGCTAGAAAGAACAACAGTGGAACGTAAACTCTATGGACCACTGAATGAACTAACAACGACAGTGAAATTTATACAAGAGACAAAACTGCTGATATAGACAACTTATTTCAGGCGAACAAAAGAAGAAGAGGAAGTGCCCTGTAACATAAACAGTGTCGGCCGCACACAACGTGGAATATAGAATGCTTACAGTGTTGTAAATCACACAACCTGCCACCTCTAGTTCATCCTGTGGGAAAGGTCATGGCATGGATGGGAGCTGATTAGAAATCTCGCGCCCAGCAAGAAGTGGTGTTGCTCGTGATATGTTCCCACTGGCTGTAAACTCTACTGGAAAGTTATGGTTGTTCATCCATTTCTGGACTTTAGTATTGTTACAGATCTGCTTATTTGTATGCAGACTTTTGGTTCCTTGCCTCTCAGGCAGATGCACCCTGGAAGAATGTGGCTTGATATAACAGGGCACCGTATCTTTATCCTGTTCAGACAGGCAAGTAAGACACTAACTGCAGGCATAGTGAGTTCTTAATGTGGAGTGTGCAAGACATGAAAATTTACCACCAGTATGTGGGCATGCTGTGACTTTTGCTATCTCACAGCATGCAGTTTGCAGTTCTCTGTGCAGTTCATAGTCAATTAGTGGTCATACTAGTGTTTGTCTCTATGATAGCCTATAAAGAGACAAAGAAAGGTCTTAGTGTGGTGCCCAATCCAAGAACATCATCATCATCATGTATCTGACACAAGTTTTCATATATAAAATCTTATCTGTGGATCTGGTTGCCAATGCAAGATGAGTTGAAATATATGCATACACACACACACACACACACATATATATATATATATATATATATATATATATATATATATATATATATATATATATATATATATATATATATATATAAATAAACAGCTGGGGAAAAATAGCAAGCTCAGGTAAATAAATCAGGAGGTGAGGAAACAATGCTGATGTAGTAAAAGACACAGTGACAGAGTCAGTTTAAAAACCGAGAAGAGAACTGGAAACTCTGGTAAATATGGAAGGAATTGAGAGAGTTAAGTAGGGCATCCTTAAAATAAGATGGCTGAAGACATCTGCTCCAATGATGAAAGAAAAAAGCTAAATAAGAGGCGAAGATAGTATGAATTTAGATTTCTTTTTTATTCTTCACACAAAAGAATCAATGTCTAACACTCTATGAGTACTGCTGATGATACTATTTTTGCAAAGGATACAGTTGTATGCAAACTCCTTTAATGCACACTCTCTCAGCTCTGGATTTTCCACTCGATGAAAATCAAGATAAAACCAGAAAGCATTTTCAACCAAAAAAAATAAGCGGATGATTGATTTCAAGTCCTCTGGTCGACTGTTGATAATAAAACGGCTGAAAAAGAAAGACCATCTTTTATTGCAATATGACTTACCAAACAGATAATACATTCTAAGAATAATTTAAAATAACAAAATGTATTAATTTATTCTGACATCTAATTTTAAAAAAGAAAAAAAGAAATATTATAATAAATATATGTGTGTATGCACTTGTGTATTTATACAGGTCTTTATTTATTATTAAGATTAAAACTTCTGACATGAAATAACAGCCACCTACTATAGAATTTCTGCTTATTCTGATCACTAATCATTTTTAACTAAGCAGTGGTTTTTTTACTGGTAAAAATTTTCGGTTCTTTATTAATATCCTACCCCAGATGACGTCACAGGCCAGGCCAACATTTTAGAGGGTGGTAAGATGGTGTCCCTTCTTTCTGATGCTTTTAATGACCCTGAATCATCTATAACGGGCACAAACTCCAACCCACCTACGTCCCACGAGAGAGTGCAGCCTAGGTCCCATGACTGTATGCAGCCTATCCACCACTTCCTGAAACATTTGACTGTCCCATGACCTGTGGATTTCCCGTTTGGGGTAGGATATTAATAAAGCACCCAATTTTTTTCTTTTTAGGTGTCTCTGGTCAGTATGAAGACACTGACAGAGGGGTGTTTGGCTCATACATATTTATATGAGTGATTACCGAGTCTGAAATGTGCTGTGTGTAAGCAAAAAATTGTAACTTGTTAAGTTCTGTTTAAATCTTCAAGGAACTCCTTTTTACATCCAGTGTTTGTTTTCCAGTCTGTTCCTGCTGTTCTCTTAATTAAAGTTTCCACTTCTGGAATATTCAAAAATGTTCACTGTTCACCCGAATACAAAAAAAAAAAAAAAAAAACATGTAAGAAAAAAAAAATGGGGGAGGGGGAGAAGGTACAAAGCCACCCCCACACCAAATTCTTTTGAAGAATAGAAAGAATTAATTTTACTGATGTCAGAAATAGCTTTGCTAAATACATCATTCCTGTGTCAAAGGTACTTAAACACTGGCAGTTCCCACCACTTTCACTTTAATTTATGTTAAATTTTCGTAATATTACAAATTTACCTGCTTAAGTCATCCAAGACGTAAGAAGGAATCGTTTTCTCAGCAAATGTTATCTTCTGAGACTGGAACTGTTCACCTGTTTCCATGACTTTAAAATTGAATAGTTTCCAAATGTGAACTGAAATTGAATTTGACGTTGTTAATACATTTGGGCATACACACAAATATAATACTAATTTCAATTTGTGCCGTCTCCACAATGGACACTGGCTGTAGTTGATATGTGCATCCACTGCTGTATAAGAAATATTAAATGGTGAGGCTTCTTATGGTGCAATTCACGTACCACCATCTGAAAGCCAAGAGAATGGTTTTTATCTATCCTGTTGTGAAGTACTTCCGCTTACCTCTAAGCCACAATAATATAATATTAACTTTAATTAAATTATTACCATTTAATGTGAAATTAATCTTCTTAGTATCTTCTCAGTGTTGACTTACAGTAAACCTGGTGGAAAGTTCTGGTTGTTTGTCCACTTGAATACTTTAGTCTTGTTCCAGAACTTGAGTCGCTGGTGCTACGGAGCCGGTGCACTGAGCTAAGCTACTTCGGACTCAGACTTGAGTTAGAAGTAGAACGGAGCACTTATGGATTACTGCCCGTGTGCTATGACATTGATCCATTGTTCAAGCCTCAAACCTCAATAAAAGGATGCCAAGCCCAGGAATGAAAATATTAGTAACCTCAAAGAATTACACTTTGCTGATTAATGGGCCTTGACAAATATAGCCATGAAATTACAAACACATCCTAAATCCATGAATGAATAATGTGAAACAAATAATATGAGAATGAAACAAATAATAAGAGAATCAACACTGCAAAGACAGAAGTAATGTCAAAGGGAAGAAAGAAGCAAAACCAAAATATAGCAATAAAGGGCAAAAGCATTAAACAAGACATCTGAGTTTATATTTGGGAACATTCACTGAAGATTGTAAACGGGGTGAAGAAATTAACATCAGATGCAGTAAAGCAAACCGAGTATTGGGACAGCTAGCCTTCCTCTTACAGCAAAAACATAAAATAATCCCGTTCAGCACAAAGAAACATCTAATACAAAGCATATTTATTTCCACCCTATGCTGCTGATGCCAGACATGGTCAATCACAACAAGCCAGACAAGAAAATTAGTAACCATGCATATGAGATGTCTAAGAAGGGCCGCAGGAGTGACCAGAAGAGATAAAATCAAGAATAAGTTTATGAGAGAAAAAGTCGCAACAGAACTAATAATGTATAGTTTCTAAGAGATTTATTAGGAAACAAAATAGTTAATGCCATAAAATGCAAACATTTAGTTATTTCATCCTTGCATTTTACTGGGCCACAGCCCAGAATCCACTATAATTTGTCTATGATGGTATCCACCACTAAAATGTTAATATCTCTACTTAGAATTGACCTACAAGCCTCACTAAGGTATCGTTGCATTGTATATTTTAATTTTAAACTCCAACCAGTTGTGGTAGTTTCATAAACAAAACCCAAAATAAAAAAAAAATACACTAATTAGCATCCCTATTAACAAGGCCTAATCTAAAGTAAAAGAGAAGAAGGATGTAAAGCATGATGCAGATCGAGAAGAATACTGAAAGATGACATCAGAGAAACTTTACAACAGCCTGATGCATCTATGGCTGAGGCGGCCAGAGAAGCAAGAAGCACAACCTTGTATTTTATGTGGCGAGACGGTGAAGTAATAGAGGAAGTCTGTCCCAGTGGGGATCAAGAAGACGAGGAAAATTTATAATAGACCAGGGCTATTCAACTAACTTTACTCAGGGTGCAAAGTGTTGAAAATTGGTATTGTCATGGGCAAGAGGTCGGAGATACACAGCACAGAAAGATCATTAGTAGTATATAAATACAGCCGGCAATTAGCCATTGCCACTTGCTAGGAGTCTGTGGACCACCTGTTGAATAGAGCGCTGATTATGGAGACTATAGCGACTACAGTTTCGACAATTTGTGGTCTTTTTGGCAATTTCCGTTACCATGGAAACCGTTCGAAACTTTTTGAGAAATTTTGGCTGGGGTTTCGGGATGGGTCCTAATCTCTCATGAAAATTTGCGACTGGTGTGAAAACGGCGGGAACGAACCCGATTAACAGCGCATGTCTACGACAGCCGGACGTCCTCTGTTTTTCTGTTACATCAGTTTGATTGAAAACAGCAATAAGTATTCAAAGTTGGCTTTAGGCCTTAAACATTACCAGACATGGTAATGCTAGTTATAATTGAATTCTCCGTCCAATTTTACATTTGTGTATAAAATTTCTCTCTTGTCCGTGGCTGTTTAGATTTACAGTGACATTTTTTCAGGCAATCGCTATTATGTGGCTGTGTCTGAGAAAAATTGTCTGCCATCTTGTCCAATGAAAACAAAGCCAAAACGAAAGTTGCGCAGTTTGGTTGCGCAGAGAAAACTTCTTGTTTCTAAGACACAAGTTTTAGCAGCTGTTTTTTTTACATCTCATCTCCACAAAAACCTACATATCTCAGCTCAGAAATGACATACAAGGCTAAATGAGGTACCATTGGAAAGAGATTGTTTACAGCTATCTAACTGTGCTGGTTTTATTGGTGTTGAGGGCATTTTAAAAATTTGACTTAAGTACCTAGGCAATGGCCATTTCTAAAATTTAGCGACTACGGTGTCCGGAAATTTGCAATCTTTTGGCATTTTCCGTTACCACGGAAACCGTTCGAAACTTGCTTCGGAAATGTTGGCTGGGGTTTCGGGATGGATCCTAATCTCTCATGAAATTTTGCGATTGGTGTGATTTTCACCCACTCTAAATAGCTGAAAACAGCGGGAAGGAACCCGATTAACAGCGCATGTCTACGACAGCCGGATGTCCTCTGTTTTTCTGTAACATCAGTTTGATTGAAAATAGCGCTAAGTATTCAAGGTTTGCTTTAGGCTTTAACTGTTACTGGCACTGGTAATATTAGTTATAATTGAATTCTCCGTCCATTTTTACATTTGTGTATAAAATTTCTTTCTGAACCGTGGCTAGGTAGATGTACAGTGACATTTTTCAGGCAATCGCTGGCTCAGCCAGTGGCTGTGTCTCATTGGCTGCCATCTTGTCCAATGACAGTCCAATGTAAACAAAGCCAAAACGAAAGTTGCGCAGTTTGGTTGCGCAGAGAAAACCTCTTGTTTCTGGGAGGCAAGTTTTAGCAGCTGCTTTCTACATCTCATCTCCACAAAAACCTACATATCTCAGCTCAGAAATGACATACAAGCCTAAATCATTACAGCTATCTAACTGTGCTGGTTTTATTGGTGTAGAGGGCATTTTGAAAATTTGACTAAAGTACCTATAAAATTTTGGCCCCTGAGTTTGGTTGATACTATTTTCTGTAGTGAAAGGCCCGTTCCAGAGATCTCTTCCTGCCCTGCAGGCATTCCAGGAGTAAAAAAAAAAAAAAAAAAAAAAAAGAGAGAGAAAAAAGAAGTAGTGCTAGTACTACTAGTAATAATCATTAGTAATACATTTAAGCTTGAAGTAGTTCAAGAAAAAGTATTTTAGTATTTTCTGAGTGTTACAGTAGTAAGTTACACTGTTGAACTCAGTTAACTGTTACTTACCAATAGCAAAAATACAATAACAATAAATAACTTGAATGTTTTAATATAATGTCACACACAAATGACTAAATGAACTATTAATATTAACCTTACTGACGATTACACGCCCGTTTTTGTGCCGAGTATAATTTTACCGACTGTTATGTATGTAGGTGTGTTATTAAACAAAATATTTCTAGAGCCATTGTTTTGGACAGTGTTGACATGACAAAACTTGTTTAAATAGCTAACTATTTCCACACTTGTTTTTTTTCCTCCAATAAATTACGTATAACAATATTAGTGTCAATAGAAGGGACAATTTCTTTCCACTCTGTATCGAGTGTACCTAAAGTTGATTTAAACTGTCATTTAAATACCAAACATTCAACACGTTTTTCTGTTCTGGCAATTTCAAATATGGTAGGCTTATCGTTACATCATAAGTTTATATAAATCGAAGCTACTCAGATCAGGAGTAAATTACTTTGAAACAGAAATGAAATTAATTGAAAAGTCTAGCTCTAGCCTGCTCTGTGACTGTGACTGTCTCACTTAACTGCAAACTTCATTTGTCTTTTACTTTCTATTTGGCCTTTTGCAATTTTCATCTTTCAGTTGGGGAACATGTGACTATTTATGAGTTTGTTGGTCGAATGTGTCGGGCTAAAAGGCGCAGATGTCTCGGCGTAGCGTATCTCATGCAGTGTAACGTTTAAACGTGCTTTTAAAGGGCGCAAGCGGCAAGATGATAAATAAAATAATTATGTTGACATTTGACTCAGCAACTAACAACTAAACATGCTGGCAATTTTTATTGAATTATCCCAACTAAATATTTTAGTACTTAAACTTTAACTTTAATAATTTTTTTTTTTTTTTAATGTAAAAAAAAAAAAAAAATCCAGCAGTACACTAATCACATCAGACTCCTACTTACCTACTAGTAGACTATTTATAGAATTCTGACCATTTTAACTATACAATACAAATAATACAAATACATTATTGTGATTTCTTCTTCTTCATGTTCATCAACTGTACAATATGGCGGAAAGTTCTGGTTAGTGGTTGTTTGTCCACTTCTGGACTCTAGTCCTGTTGCAGAACCTGAGTGTTGCATGTACATCCGTGTCACAGGTCTGATTCATTTGCATGCAGACTGTTGGTTCCTTGTCTTCAGGCAGATGTGCTCTGACTTCGAAGAAAGTGGGTATATTGTTATTTTCCCCCACAATGAGGTTCTGGAACCCACAAAGGGAATTGTGTTTTAATTTACTGCCTGCCTGTTTCAACTGTTTGGGCCAGTGTTTTCCTAACATCTCTTCCATCCATTTCTTAATTACCCACCAGCAATTGTTGTTGTAATTATTTCTGTTTGACTCACTCTTTCGGTCTTCTGTTCTGCCATTCTACCCCTCATAGTCATAGAGCTTAGATCCTCAACTGACTCATGCAGCCTTAGTTGACTCACGGCGTGCCCAATAAATTTAAAGGCTTTTTACATGACTGATTGGCTGTTGCAACTAACATTTTATTATGGTTGTTAGTCTCTTGTTAACCTTTACCTACATCACTCATATGTTAGGTTACAACATTACCATCCTATACATCCCTTATCTCTTTTGGTACCAGAGGACAGTACAGTTAGTTATAAATCAACGTAATCTTATAGTTATAAATGAACGTAATCTTATGTCGTAAGATGACTCTTTGTACCTAACGATTTATCATATGGGCCTCACTATCATTAGCAGTTTTTATCAATTATGTCTCTTAATCTTCTCTTGACTGTTCAGTTGTTTCAATGTATAGTAACTAACTTACAAAAGGAGATGCCGTGGTTTTGCGGCTAGAAGCTCGCCTGTAAATAGGAAGTTCATTGGTTCAGGACCTGATGTAGCCAGACTTTTTTTCTTTAAAAAAATTACCTAGTTTGCCGGGTCTCCCCATCGGCAATGGGTACCAGGTGCAGTCCTGGGAAGTAAAAATGGCCAGCATTATGTTGACCACATCACCCACCAAGTGCCGACTGATCTATGAAAATACATATCTAGCCGTAAATACCCAGTATGCCTGGAGGTGTGGAAAATGGTCCTGAAAACTAACTTAGGAAGCAGAGTTGAAATGGAAGCAGTGTTGAAATGGAAGCAGCGTTGAAATGGAAACAGTGTTGGCATTGATTATTAATTAGATTAAATGTTTAGGTATTTTAGTGTTTACATAGTGAAAATTTAGTTAATTTCTTTTTAAAAAATTTCTAGGGAGACTTCCTAGAAGGACTTCCTTCTTATAACAAGAGCAACTTCACACGATTCCACGCAGACTCCACTCATAGATCTCATGTGAGTAGACAGGCATGTGTTTTATTGTAACGTGTACTCATTGTTAAAAATAATAAGTGAAGTAAAGGACCTTTTTTTTTATGTCAGTGCTGTATCGGGCATATCAGGGTTCGTAGTGGACCAGGAAATCTTAAATTAACCGTGATTTTGATTTTCCTACCAGGAACCTGGAATTTAGCCTTAGAAAAGACATTCTGACCTTAAGAAGCCGTGAATTTTGACCTCCGCAAAGAGATCGTCGGAAATCTGAGATTTTCAGCAGTTAGGTCATTTTTTGTGGCCATTTGGCTTTTTTTTGGCTGTTTGGCTACTTTTGTTTACGGTTGTTTCAGGTATGAGGACAACTGATTATCGGCTATTTTCAGCCAAAATGGCTTGTTAAAGGCCAGGGAAGGGCCGGCTGTGTTGCAGTCCATGAATACACGCAGACAGCGCGGTGTGGCATGGGGCGGGAAGGAGCAACTGCCATCTAGTGTGTGCATGTGCCTTTGTTTCTAGCGAGTCTGGCAATAGAATAAATAGCTTTATGGCCGTGGTTTCTAGAAAAGATTACATTGGGAGATGGTGGAGCTCGGGTCCGTCTGTATTTATAAATAGAGTCGGCCGTGGTGGGGGCTAAGCAAAGTGACATCAGCTGGATTTCCCAGTTCTATTTTTGGCCTGGTTTATCTTTACAGTGTGTTTGGCGATCTGTATTGTAATTTCCCGAGATTCCCTCTTCTGTTGTCTCACCCCTCTCTCTTTTTTTTCTCTCTTCCCTCCCTCTTTCACTCTTCTACCTATTGCTCCATCCTTCCCGTCTCCTGCATTGTCTCTCACCCTCCCCTCTGATCTTTGTCTTCTTCTCGTTCTCTATCTTTCAGCGTGAACATGGTGGATATTTTTTTTTGATGTGTTTGTTTTCTTAGCGGGCCTTAATCTCTGTCCATCTCCCTACCTGCCCCCTCACATTTTGTCCTACCTGTTCCATACTCTCTGCCTGTTTGCCACTGCCTTCCTCTCTCTTTCTCTTTGTATTTGCCGCTCTCCCTCACTCACCCCCCCCCCCCCACTCTCTCTCTTTCTCTATATCTTCAATTGGCGTAGAAGGTTATGTGTTGTCTAGTGCAGAACATTTAATGTCCACCACTCCCCCCTCCCTCACACACATATTAAATATATGTGTACTTTTAAAAACACATTTGCTATCACCCCCTTTCTCTGCCCACATCGATGACACCTAGGGGAGGGGGTGCACCCCTTCCTGCAACATTCTATATCTCATCTTATTTCTTTCTCCCTTCTTTCTCTCCCTGTCTCAGTCCCCACTTTCTTTTCTTAAACTTTATTCTCTCAGCTTTCTCACCTTCTCTGTCTCACCCTTACCATCTCAGCCTTCTAAACCACCTCCTCTCCCCCTCCTTTCTGTAATTGGAAAATCAGAAATAAAACTAAGTCCATTGGTGCCCTGACCTATTTGTGTGTGTGCTTGGGTAACCTGCTCTATTTTCCACCAGTGGTGGGTTGGGATCCCCTGGACTTTTTTTTCTTCATAAAATGACCTTGGCTCTCAGGTCACCAGCCTTAAGTGTAAGAATGGAATTATTGTTGTCACAGGCAGATTGAACAAGCATGGGGCGGTAGGGGTTAGCACTGTTGTTTATGGAAGAAGGCCACATTCACATTGGGAGAGGGTAGGAACCGGAAAAGTGGCCTCACTTAGATTTCCTAATTTTATTTTTGGGCTCAGTGTTCTTATCGCCAACCCCCCCCCCCCCCCCCCCCCCCCACCCCAACCATGTCTTACCTCTCTTCTCTCATCCCTTCTCTTTCCTTTGATCTTCCACTCTTCTCCTTTATCTCTCCATCCTTCCTCTCTTCCTTTCCATACTTTGTTCTCTCTTGCTTTTCCTCCTGTCCCATCTCTTCTTTGTTTCCTCTCCATCCTGTCTTCTCATTTTTTTTTTTTAGATTTCCTTACCCTCTCCTCTCTCTCATCCCCCCCCCCCCACCCGCGCCATTTTTTTCTGGTTCTTCTACATTTTTGTTGTTGCCCCCATAACCATCTTTTCCTAGTGGTTGTGTCCAGAACACTTAAAATTGTGTTGCGGGAGTGGGTGGGGTTTCAGCATGAGGGCTGTTTTTTTTTCTTTGATGTTTTGTTATATTTGTTAGCAATTCTTGCACATTTTTTTAACTCTCTATCTTGTCTCCCTTCCTGCCCCTCTCTCTTAATCTGTGTTTGTCACTGCCTTCCTTACCCATCTCTCTCTCTTGCTTTAATGTCTGTTTGCCTCCCTTTATCAATTCCTCTTTGTATACCTCCGTCCCATTCTCCTGCTCTGCCCTTTTTCTCTTTCTCTGGTTCTCTCCCTGTCTGCTTGCCTCTCTCTGCTGCCCCTTTGTCTCTCTCTTTTATGTCTACATCTCTCTCTGCTTGCATCTGCTTCTCTCCTTGTCCATTCTCTCTCCCTCTGTCTATCTTCCTTCAACTCTCTTTTTGTCATATTTTCCTCCTTCCATATCTCTGTCTTCCTTCTTTCTTCATCTGCCCATCTCTGTATCTGCATTCCCCCTTTCTGTATTTGTCTCCCTCTCTGTCTTTCGCTGTCCCTTTCCCATTTTCCCTCATGTCTCCATCCCCCCTCTCGTTGCCATATTTTTTCCTCCTTTCCCAGACTCCTTTTCCTTCTTTACTCTACCTTCATCTGTCCATCTTTACACTGTTTCTCCCAGTCTACCTCAGCATGTGTCTTCCTCCCTCTCTGTATGACTCTCTCTTCCCCCCCCCCCCCTTACCCTTTCAGGTACCAGGTCCAGAACAGACAGGACTTCAGTTTGCTGTCTAAAAAAAATTTTCAAACACTATATCAAGCACAGGGGCCGACCAACATGAAGATGGGCACAGGATATAAGTGACTCTTTGAGTATAAAAAAATAAAAGTACATGAGGCGGGAGAGCTGGCGGGAGACCGAGTTTTTTTCAGGACAAAGGACCTGCTACATGATGATGATGATATGTGCTGGTATACCGACTTGTGTGGCACGAATTAAGTACATTGTGTGCTCGGTACATCCTTGAACAAGGCAAAAATCTTGTTTCAGTATTACACCGAGGCAACCTTGAAAAAAACTAAGGAGACTTTGAAAAGCCTTGAAATTGATTGGTAAATTTAGCTATGAACCCTGGCATATGATGCTAGACTGGCATTTGTTTAGATCAAATTACCTGTTGATGGGTGCTGTGTTCAACATCATGCTGGCTTCCTTTACTTCCCAGAAGTTTTCCTAGTACCCATTTTAGGTTAGGCTGCCTGTGAGCCATGGTGAATAAAATACTATAAATATTTTGATTTGGGGGGAGGGGGGCAGGAGGTGTCTGGGTTTTTGTGGTGCAGTGCTTAACTCTTTCAGTCCCAGAAAATCATAGCTGATGCTTAATTAAAGCAATTATGATGACAACAAAAGCGTGGCTATACACCATCCACAGGATCCAGTAAACAGCACACTGTGGGTGACTTGTATTGTTGAACTGATTTAGTTAACCTGACTATACTTGAGATGTACAAATATATGACACTTGTTGACTGGTGCACATGAGTAATATCCAGTACCCATGGTGCTTTGTTTGGTGCTGAAAGAGATTAGCCATTTGCCTTGCGCCTTGAGGGTCATGGATTCAGTTACAGACTCCATCCTTGCAAGTATACATTTGCTGTGGCATTTTTTGCTTTCTCTGACATTCTCAGTGGGCAAGCAGGTGATCAGCCCAGAGAAACTGAGCCATCTGGCATAATACTTTATGCAGTGAAATCAGTCTCTCACATATAAACATGTTTTTAACATATTTAATATCAGTGAAAAAGTAAAGGACCATTTTCCACACCTTTAAGGCATATAAGGCTAGACCTATAATCGGCACAAGATGGGTGATATGGTCAGCATCATGCTGGCTGCTTTACTTCCCGCAACTGCACCTGGTACCTACTCAAGGCTGGGTCGACCTGGGAGTCAAGGTCATTTAAAAAAAAAAAGTCTGGCTGCGCCAGGGAGCAAACCCACGACCTTCTGATCCGCGGAGAGGGTCAAGCCGCTCCGCCAAGGCGACTCCAAATATGAGTGAGACTTCATATATTATTAATATGTTATAATTTACCTTATCATCTTTTGTGTGGGTACTTTCAATGTTTCCAGATAATAGTGTTGTACTGTGCTGTAGAGAGGCATGACAATCAAAGGCAGTGGAGAATATGCCAGCTCACAATTATATGAAGTCTTCCACAGTTAGAGCTTGGGAGTTCAGGATCATTGATGCTATTGCATACATTCAATATGCTTCTTCTCACTTGCTCAGCTCTTGACCTATCTGCTGTTTTCCTTATATTATCTGTCTTAATGACCACACTTTATTATCATTTCAGAAACCCTCTGTATATATTTCAACGAAAGATTATCCGTCAGAGCAAGGTGAGATAATTTTTTTTTTAAAGCTAGGATAATTTGCACAGCTATTGCTTCAGTCATGTTGGATTATTATTGTAATGAAATAATTGACTGATTTTTACAGTGTGTTTTGTTTGTGCTCTCTGTGGCCCAGAGGTGCATTTGTGCTAGGGTTAAGCATTATACTGACCAAAATCTCTCTTGACCACCCATCCAGACATCCTGTGAAACAGACACTGCTCTGACTAATTCAGAGTTGCCATATTTTGAACTTCCTAAATGAGGCACTTCTCCTAGCATTAAATTCCATTCCAGTTGTGTTCTGTGCATATTTTTCTGACGACTTGATCTTGTTTTTTAGTGTCTTTTAAATGTTCATAGAATTGCTTTGCATGTGAAATGTTTGAAATTCAATTTTACGATTGAAATTGACTTGACAGAATCCACATTAAATGATTTTTATCATTGTTGCTTTGGGCAAGGGTTAAAGAAAATATTCTTTCCACTGTAGCATTATATGCTGGAATATCTAAATAAGAACTGTACTATTTTCAGGATTTCAGAGTACATACCACTACTACTACAGTTGTCTTTATAGTCACATAGTATTCATTTTTTCTTTTTTTTTGTAAAGTTGTGGACAAATCTAGGAATCTCCAGAATTGCTTGCGGATGCTTGGATTTACTCATTAAATGATTAAGTATCCGCAAAAATGAGGGGCATATGGCAACCCTAAATAATGAAGAGATGACAAATAATAATCTCAGCTGTGATAACACCCACTAAACACTACTGACTTTATATACAATGTGCATGCAAAACTGAACGACTGGAACATGACTAAAGTCCAGAAGTTGACCAGCTGCCAGAACTTTTCACCTGATGTTACGGCTGGTGAACTCTAAGAAGAAGAAGTTGATGTTATTGATCCAGCGGTGCATGAGCTTTCACCCTTTGGCCCAATACCATGTAGTGGAATTTACTTGTTTTCACAAGCTGTTCCTTTCCTCCGTACAAGGTGTTCCACCTGTCTGGTCTCGGAGGGAGTAGCGTTCTTTTAGTCTCATTGAGTTTTGGGCACTCAAAGAGATAATGGTCAACAGTTTCGTAGGGGTAGTTACATAGCTGGCACTCTGTGGAGTGTTGTGGCTGTATTCTGTTTAGGTGTCTATTGAGCGGAATATGTTGTGTTCTGAGCCTGAAGATGGTGGCCTGGTCCCTTCTTGTTAAATGGTTAATGTTGTCGTTAGGATCAGGGCTGGCCGTGTGTCTATAAACCTCTCTTCCAGTATCTCCCATGGCCCATCTTTTCAGCCAAGTCTCTTTGTTTATAGCTTTTATAAGTGTTTTTGCTGTCTGTAGGGTTGTCGTTGTAGGTGGTTGTTCTTGTGTTGCTCCTCTCTTTGCCAGTCTGTCAGCTCTATTACCTGGTGTGTTGGAGTGGCCTGGAATCCACTGCATCACTATTCTGATGTTGTATGAGGAGCTGATCAGCATCTATAATTATCTTAGCTATGTCAGTTCTGCAGCGTTCACTGCCCTCCAGAGCTTGAAGAGCAGACATTGAATCAGTGAAGATGACAATATTTTGAGCCTTTGAAGGATAAACATCCATTAGTCTTTAGGTGGTATACTGCTGTTTCCAGTTCAATTATTTCAGCTTCATAATCTAAGAAGAAGTAAGTGGCATGATTGCAAGAAATGACATCAATTCGACGTAAAATGGTGTATAATCATCACCCATTTTTTGCACACCCTGCATTGAGAACTTAGAATAAGTATGTTGCTTACTTACCAAAATGGAAGAGATTGATCACCATCATCTAATTCTTTATGTCATACAAGAGTGAACATTTTGAAGTAACAGAGTTCTACCAATAGCAGTGACCAGTCTTTTTCAAAAGTTAATCTAAACGCATCCTACTGGTTCCTTTATTATGTAGTTGTTTAATGTTTTGCTAATTTACTGCATGTTGAGTGAAGATACATGTTTAAAAGTAACATTAAATGACTTATTGCACATCTATTTGCAGTAATTACAACTGAAAAGACCAATATTTTATTGCGATACTTGCATCAACAGTGGGATAAAAAGGTTTGTTTCTATATATATGTGTGTGTGTGTATATATATATATTTATATATATGCTTAAGCAGGTATCCCTCATTATACACAGTTAATTCGTACAGTCAACACAGGTGTGAGACAGATATGTGCTGTCCCCAGTTTTATTTAACAATAATATATACAGAATATCTAAAGAAGCAAGTTCTATTATAACAAAGAACTGGCACTATTAGACACAGGACCCTGAGGTTCATTGAGGGAAGGATCAGAGCACCTATGGACATGTCCGGAGTGAAATTATCATATCCCAACTAACAAACAAACTAATAGATCATTATAATCATGAAGACGTACATACATCAGACAAAGTAATCGACACACCCACATTTCAGAACATAAGTAGTTCTTTTTATTTACTATTATTTGTTGAGATTTTCTTCTTCTTTTTTTTCCTTTTATCCTTTCTATTCATCTTATATCCAATCATAGGTCCTCAGCCAACATTTCCTGCAGCTCCTTCTTTACCCTGCCCTATTTATTCTCTATTTCTGTTTATTTTTCCCCACAGTTGTTAAGGTTTAGTTTTTTTTTTTTTTTAAAGTTATCTGGTAGGTTGCACTTACAAAGAGGTTGCCACAGTTTATGCTGTTGTTTTATAGTTGCACTATTTCATTTGAACTTATGATCACCTCTGTATACTGAGCCATTTTTAAATGTATGTGTCATTTACTTATTGGCCTCAACCCACTTGCTGACAGACATTTATATGTAGATGCTCCTGAATATCTTTGCAGAGTGTAAGCAACAAGAAAAGAGACAGTCAGAAAGCCAACTTACCTGATGCTAATGAAGGGAGCTCGTCCTCAAAGGTGGCTCGCGTAAATTCTACAGACAGTAATTAGCTAATGTGTAAAGTAAAAAACATCTCACTTGTAAAAAATTTTTTCTGATTTAAAATGATTAAAACAATCAGAAAAAAAAACTACTTCATTGACATCTGTTTGTATCAGAATGTTTGTTTGAAATAATGTGTGTGTGTCAGATGGTCTGTGTATGTTGTTGCTTATTATGATGGATATTGTGGTGGGCTTTGGTGTAATGGGTGACAGTTTGAAAGGCATCTCACACAAGTAGCATGAAAGGATGAGAAGAAGAGAATTGCATTAATTCTGGTATGCTGAGTAAATTGGTTGCATATGGACATTATTTGTTCCTGTTGATGGGAAATGCTTGTGAAATTCAGCTGTTCTGCGGAGAGAGACTGAGCCCTATGGGATGAAACCCAGTGTAATGAAGTTGATCCTCTCGATTTTAACTTTTAGTCAAAATATAGACATCATAAATTGAATAAATTATGGTTAGTCACTGTTAGGCCAGGATATAGTTGAAAAGCATTGAAGAGGATACAATATAACAATTTAACAAAAATTAAAAAGTAGTCATACAGTGATATTACATAAATATAAGTCTAAAATGTATACACTTAAACATTGATGCAGATCTGTCTGTGACCATTCTTCATAAAGTTCCTCAGATTTTGTTCATGAAGGCCACATTAGGCTCTGGTTTTGTTCTTCATCATTATGTAGCAAGCCCTTTGCAGAATGTTGCTTTCAACACAGTCTGCCGGAAAGACTCTTTAATCCTTTGCCAGTTTCCCTGCCTCATATATGTTTTATGTCTTAAGTGTCTTTATTATCCTGTGTGTTCATCGCCTTGTCTTCCAGGAGCTATACCCTCCATGATTATTCTGTCAAGACCATTGATTTTTGATGTGGTCTTAGCAAATCAGTTTCTACAATATGGTTCTGTTTATTATCACGTTTCATTACTATTCTGATTTTGTAGAATGACTTGATGTTTTCTTCTTGATCGATGGTGTTCAAGAATTTTCTGAAACATTTAAAGTCAAAAGGATTGATTTTCTACTTTAGTATTTGATTGATTTACCTTAGAATGTAGCCACATGTGAAATTCATGTTTTTAACATTTTTTATTTTGTTTGCTTTTGTTGTGGCAAGGATTCTGTTACTTCTTTTTTTTTAAATTCCCCAATGGAGCAAGGCCCTTAATCAGTTTGTGTTAAATCTGTTGCTTTCATGTATAGACCGCTACATGTCTTCCTCAGCTTTTAATTTTGCTTTGTAATTTCCCTCGCACTATGTTTATGGTCTGCCTTTATTCCTTTGTGCATATAGATTGTTACGAGATTTAAGTTGTTTTACTGAATAATCTCAAAACAGTCTTATTATTGCTTCTTTAGAAAAACTTCCTTAGTACGGCTATCTTGGAGTAGTCATGACACCTGAAGTAAGGTGTTCTGCAGAGATTAGAACAAGAATTGCCATAACAATAGTGGCCTTTTCTATGTTGCAAAATATACCATTTAAAAAGATAACTGGTGTGAGAAAGAAAGGTGTTGAAATAATATATGCTAAATGTTGCTTGCTTGTGAAATACGAACAATGTGAAGACAAACTGAACAGCATCTAATATCAAGTGACATTAGAAATGCAATTTCTAATAGAAAAGGTTGTTGTTGTTGTTATCGATCCAGGGGCGCATGAGCTTTCGCCCTTTGGCCCAATGCCATGTAGTGGAATTTGCATGTTTTCACAAGCTGTTCTTTTCCTCCGTACAAGGTGTTCCACTTGTCTGGTCTCGGAGGGAGTAGCGTTCTTCTTGTCTCACTGAGTTTTGGGCACTCAAAGAGATGGTGTTCAACAGTTTCGTAGGGGTAGTTACATAGCTGGCACTCTGGGGAGTGTTGTGGCTGTATTCTGTTGAGGTGTCCATTGAGTGGAGTATGTTGCGTTCTAAGTCTGAAGATGGTGGCCTGGTCCCTTCTTGTTAGATGGTTAATGCTGTCATTAGGATCAGGGCCAGACATATGTCTATAAACCTCTCTTCCAGTGTCTCCCATGGCCCATCTGTTCAACCAAGTCTCTTTGTTTATAGCTCTTATCAGTGTTTTTGCTGTCTGGAGGGTTGTCGCTGTAGGTGGTTGTTCTTGTGTTGCTCCTTTCTTTGCCAATCTGTCAGCTCTGTCATTACCTGGTGTGCCGGAGTGACCTGGAATCCACTGCATCACTATTCTGATGTTGTATGAGGTAATAAGCTGATCGGCATCCAGGATTATCTTGGCTATGTCAGTTCTGCAGCGTTCATTGCCCTCCAGAGCTTGAAGGGCAGACATTGAATCTGTGAAGATGACAATATTTTGGACCTTTGAGGGGTAAACATCCATTACATTCTTTAGGTGGTATACTGCTGTTTCCAGTGCAATTATTTCAGCTTCATAGTTTGAACAGAATTCCCCGCATGCATCAAAAATCTCTTCAACAGATCCATCGGGATAACCTATGTAGATTCCGTAACCTGCTTTAATGGTAGCTTTAAATGCTGATCCATCAGTATAGACATGTATCCATTATTGGGGGTAAGAATCAACGGTCTTTAGTGATGAGTTCATAAGAGCGATTGGGTCGGACTGAGCCTCGAGAGGCAGGGGGTAAGAAGTGTTGTGGGTAGTGGGTTCCCCCCCTTACTTCACCCTAGGTCTAGTGAATATCTGTTCACGAAAGGAGCGTCCATTGTGGTGTCAGCCTCTTGACCTAGCAAAACCTCTCTTACCTCAAGACCATTGTGCGTGGCGAAGAGTCACAGCCTCCCCGAGGTAGTCCCGGTAACTGGGGGTGCGAATCCCCAGGCAAAACACAATGGATCTAGAGGAGCAAACCTCGATAATAAACCTGGTGCACCACACCGTACTGCCCCCTGTGGGAGGGAAGGAACCAGAGGTGTGCTGAACAGTCTTAGGAATGGAAACAAGTATGCTAACCCCCCTGAATACCGGAAACTATCGTGAAGGCACAGGGACTCAGGACGTGACGATCCAGTTGCCCCAACTACTCATGCTTAGGCCATGCTTAGAGACATGAAGAGCTCAGCGAAACCTGCAGGCAATCTGGTGGCGGGGAATGAGAACACTGTGAGCCCCACCTTAGCTATGTGTTAAAGGGAAAGGCAGAAACACAACCCATATTTCCTTTAGAACTGGTACAGGGCATTTCTAGCTGCTGCCCGGGGAGGTAGGTAATCCACAGACACCCCAGCACCACAATAATAGAAAAGGTAAATTATACCATAGATTGACTAAACAAAAAAATGAGGCAGTCCTTGTTGAGACAATTGAAACTGATTAGAGAGTGTAAACATAGTAAGTTTTGAGGACAGCTGGCAAACTTTAAAGAAAGAGTGACAGAAGTACAAAGAAATATAATTTATGGATGAAAGACCAGCCTAGTGTAACATTTTCTTTGGGATGTCAATATATGGTACACTTGTTGCTACATTAAAGCGCACTTCTCATTTGATTATAGCAGTTTAATAGGTTCTGATTCATGTGCAATTAAAGTTGTTCTATTGTTTAATGTTTCTCATTTTTCCCTTTGTCTCACATGAGTGCCAATCAATATCTGAACAGTAATTGTTCATATTACTTTTGGGTAAATCTATTCTATTCTTTCATGTAGGAAAGCTTAAATGAGATGTGTCTTTTAGTTACCTGTTTGCTTAGTTCATTGTAGATAGTTGTATGTAACTGCATCTGTCTTTATTATTCTTCTTTTTGTTTATTGTTGTTATCTGCTGCTGCTGATTGTCTCTTGAAAGAACAATGTTAGTAGAAATAGACATCATCCATGTCCTCACTGCAGCAGCTGGACTGCAGTATTTGCCTTTTGGCCTAACACGTCTGATTTCAGCAAGTCCTTAATTGGTAACATTTTACTACATAAGTGAACAGTCTTGTTTTGCCACATGGCGATTCACTTCAACTAAGAGTATATCCTTGTTCTGTTTTATTGCTATTCTGCAACTTCTGGTCAGTGTTTAAAATTAAACATGCTGTGCATAATTCTAAAAACTTGAATTTTCACAGATACACTGCTTAACATCAAAACACCAAGATAAAAAGTAACAACAAAAAATTAACATTCTACAGTGGATCCCTGCGCTAAACCCCTGCAGGATAAACAATTAAAAGGCGACCCCAAAACACATAGAAGCGTTAGAGACTGAGGTGAATAGGATGGGGAGATAAGGGTGAGCTGCAAAAAAGGGCAAAGAATAGGACCACTTGGTACAAGATGTTTTAGTGCCACTGGGTGCAAGATGTTTTAGTGCCATTTGGTGCAAGATGTTTTAGTGCCACTGGGTGCAAGATGTTTTGGTGCCACTTGGTGCAAGATATTTTGGTGCCACTAGGTGCAAGATGTTTTGTTGCCACTTAGTGCAAGATGTTTTGGTGCCACTTGGTTCAAGATGTATTAGTGCCACTGGGTGCAAGATGTTTTGGTGCCACTGAGTACAAGATGTTTTAGTGCCATTTGGTGCAAGACGTTTTAGTGCCACTGGGTGCAAGATGTTTTAGTGCCATTTGGTGCAAGATGTTTTAGTGCCTGTGCTCCATTGATGGGATAAAAGGCAAAGGAAGAATATTCTGGCATGGCTTTCATATAATTGATAACACTGTTTTGTGTTAACTTTTGTGGAAGTATCTTGCCAGTGATAACGATAATGATCTGGCTTTAGATGATAACAAGAAGATACATTTCTTTGGCTCTGTTAAATTACTCTAAAGTTATTCATTTTTGTGCCGTAAATTTGTTGGTGGATTGATTGTTGGTTCCTTGCCTCTCAGGTAGATGGACTCAAGACTTCGAAGGAAACACTCCTAATTAGTCGACCTTTATGACATACTTGCTAGGGAAGTAGTGGGTCTGTTTTATTTTTCGCCACAGTTGAGCCTGAGGATAGTGCATATTGATGTTCTGACCTTTTCTTTGTTACTTAGGTAGCATAAATGTATTTATAGTTTCATTATTGGTTTTATTACTAGAAGAAATATTTTTTTTCCAAATATTGTTAACAGTGCATCTAAGTTGAAATAATATATGTTTAATATCATTAATAAAACACTTGACATGTTAAAAATAATTAAATGCCTGTCATAGTATGACTAACTAAAGCCTGTTGTTATTAATTGAATACTTGTTTGCTTATTATTAACTGAATGAGTTGGTCATTAATTGTATACACTATGTTATCATCATGAACTGAATAGCAAATCTTTCTGTTTTGTGTGTGTGGGTAATATTTCAGTATAAAGTGCGGCCATCATCGAGGTGGTTTAATTCCTGATATACTACATCTGTTTATATGTATATTCTTTGTCCACACTTTTGCTGCTGATATTGATCACAACATCAATGTAACATTCTATTGTTAAGTAATTACTTATTTCAAGGACAGGGCTGACATGTGTGACTGCAAAGTATGTAAGCACAGTAGCTTGATCAGAAACTATTGATTGTGTCAAATGGCAAACCATGAAAGCCTACAATGGTAGATGGGAAAGCATGAAGGAAATTAGGCACTTAGCCAGTGAAAGATATTGAAGAAATATTACAAATTATCTTGAATGTTCCTGTAAGTGGTAGAGTATATTTCATTAAAATAAAAAAAAACTGGAACAAACCAAGTATAAAATTGTGAAGCTAAACAGTCTGAAATATTAATCTGCTGTAAGCAGAATAGATTTAAATAAAATATTTTAAAGGAGAACATGTGCTGAAATACTTGTCTAAACAGCAGATTTTAATTTATGAAATTGATGGGGAAGCATTGTTTTTCAAGGATTGTTTTATTTTCTCTTAAGAATTTTTTTAACATTTGGATAATCTCAGGTGGTAGACCCGGGTTCGAATCCTCGGTAAGGCCGGGGATTTTTTCTGTCGAGGGCAAAATAAAATCCTCACCTGCACAGTCGTGGTAACAGCACAACCATGCGGCCCTAAATCTTCAGGCTCAAAGACCCCCCATCCCGCCTACACCACAAAAGTAGTATAATAAAGGCAGTCATTGCCAGTTTTGGCAGATAATCTCAAGTTTATCTTCTATAAAAGAGCGGGAAGGTGTTGTGATCATTGGAAGGATTTTTGGAAAGAGAGATAGAAGAAAACAACATGAGAAGATTTTTGTTTTGGCATGGCATCTTGTCATCACCTAGACCGACACTTGCTGTGGATAATTACTGATTGTGGAGAGGCATGATCGCCCACTCAGATGGCAAGGCTCTTGATAATAGGTGAAAAGGGGAGGCAACTTGGTTCATTGTGGAATATTAGGGGGAAAAAGTGAGGCAGTGGTGGTACTAGACTTTAAATATGACAACCAAACAGCACCTGAGAAGTGGTCAGTATCACAGTAAGCACCTTAGCTCCCAGAAAATATTATAGTATCCATTTTTTGAGACTGAGAACGCTTTAAAACCATATGGTCATGGAAACAAATTACCTTTGAGAAGGAATAATGCAGCTATCAGGCTACTAGGACTTGGAAATGTTATTTTCTGAAAATATCAGTAATCTTTTCATTTAAAAAAAACTGTATTAACACTGCCTGTAATTACCACTTTTTTGGGTAACGTAGGAGAAGGATACTGAGAGGTACATTTATAGCTACTGAAGTCACCACCACAGACTACATAGACATTACTGAGGATTCACATGTGAATCTCCTTACTTGATAGCCCACTTAGCCATTTGCCCTTTTAAGGGTGAATGCAGAAGAGGAAGAAGAAAAACAACTTATCAATTTTTCACACTTCTAGTCATTTAGACAATTTATTTCAAGTTAAAAAAAAATAGTTTAAGTTAATTTTCAGTTATTTCACCCTCAGATTTTGTTCGTGTTATTTATTTATAATCACTTGCAATGCTTCTTCTGTTCTGTGATCATTTCTTATTTGACCCTTATATCAGTAAAATTTAAACCTTCACACTTTCCTATTACCTGTTATGATTTCATCAACAGTCACAGAATACATTAATTATGAATGTCCTAATAAAAAATAGGTAAAGTTGGGAGATGTAAGCCATCGTATTTGCACACGTTATAAACCATAAGTGCTCTGCCACCAGTACAGACAGCTGATAAGAATTGTCCGCCTGTGTCGCGTTTTGCACGTCACTTTGTAGCTACAGTGACGTTCCTCCATTTACCCCAGAGTGTCATCTCTGGTACCCATTTCCTAGAGGCTGGGTGAACCCCAGGAATCGCCCGGTTTCGAACACTGACCGTGGCTGCAGCGAGTCGCAGCTGGACTTGAAAGCAAGCCTCTTATCGACTGCGCTAATGTGGCCCAAAATTAATATCACTGAATTGTTTGATACTTAAAACCCAGTCAAATAACTTTCAGAATTTTGTTTCTATAATACACACATGGCATTTTGAAGGTTGATAATTAAAACACTAAAAACACAGGAAGCCAAAGAAGAATATTGAATTGAACACACAGAACTGGTGTTGTCAGCTGTTAGATCCTGAGGGATATACTAAGGAGATCTGAGTACCTGTAGATTAAATGGTTTGATGTGCATTTAGAATGATCAATCTGTCTGTTCGTTAGATAACACAAAAGCTGACAGTGAAACTAAAGAAGTGTGTAAATCCTGTTTGCCAAGAAGCAACCCAAAAGTGGAGTTGTTGACTACAAAAATAGAGTGCTGTGTTACTGGAAGCAACTACAAATAATAGAAATAATAAATAACTGAAACTGGGGATTACCGTACTATTTATAACATGTTGGGCTACTTTATCAGAAAGTATCAACTACAGATTTTTTTGACGACTTGTTTATGCTATAATTATTGACTGTAAATTTGTATTTATTTTGGAAAATTTCAAGTAATTTCATTTACTTGTTAAAAATAACTTTAAATGAAAGTAGTACATAACCCCCCCAACCCCACCCTCCCAAAAAATTAAACACATTCTTTTCTTCTGTAGTGAACCTTCTGGTGGTGAATTGATGTATGACAAGCTAGATATTGTGAGGGCCCTTAAGAAACAAGTGAACAGTGCGGAGGCACAGATAGATCACTACGATCTGAGGAGAGTGGCGCTGCGAGGAGTTACCAGGGGATCTGGCCAACGCTGAACACTCAGGGGAAGGATGAGACAGATATACAATCGGTTACTGGTACCATCAGAATTGGAACGCTTCGTTTGCTGCTGGGAATGGGGACAGAGCACTTATGGAAGTGTCCCGAGTGCTGGAATGTCAATTCCTAATTCAAGATTTATCTAATTCAGAAAAAGTCATGTATGTTGAAGTCTGTTAAAACCTGTGTTCAGGTTTTGTTTGGTAGCAGTGTGTCTTTGTTATTCAGTTAAATACAAAACTGTCATTACTGCCTGTATTTACCACGTCTGCTATCTGGGCAGATTGGTCTTTGAGTCTAAGGACAGTTGCCAGTTAGGATTTTAATTTTGCCCCCAACAGTAACATTCTATAACCTTATTGAGGATTTGAACTCGGATCTCCTACAGAGTAGCTCAGCATTCTCAACCATCCAGCCAGCCATTCCTCAGTTTTATAACTAGCATACATTTTCTGCATCATATTTAGCTTCAGTGCTTTGACTGATGCATGCAATTTCTGTTATCACATAGATCATATTTTTTAGGGTTGATGTTTGCATTTTGATTACTCAATTTGGGGGGGGGGGGGGGGGGGGGGGGGGGGGGGGAGTAGTTTAAATGTTATGTAACATTATTATGTAATTTTACATCTGTTATCTTCCTTTAGATGCTTGGGGCGGGCACTGTTGCTGGTCTTCAGTGCAGATCAGGTGTACATAGTTTTTGTTTTACTTTGACAGTTTGCTTTGCATGACATTTCTGGCCTCATTACGGTGATAGTAGTTGAATGTCTCTCCTGATAGTCAGTGTTATTTGCACAATGGCTGGCCATAAGTCGTTAACTCTGCCTATGAAGGAGTAAGAACAGAATATTAAAACTAGACACATTTAAAGCTCCTTATATTTTAGCTTAACTATTTGTGATTTTTCAGTGGGTTTTCACAATGGTACACGGTCTGGCATGCCAGAACTACTGCTTCATTGATGTTTAGGAACAGTGGAGAAAACAGAGACCAGGTTTTGGATGACATTCTGTATGTGGCAGGGGAAAAACACCTGCATAAATACACAGGGAGCTAGAACAAGTGTTTCATGATTCCTGCTCTTCATGATTTGGTGGATGCAACGGGTCAACATCATGGCACAAATGTAGTAACCCATGAGTGCTCCTTTCTAATTCTAACTCAAGCCTGAGTCCGAAGTATCTCAGTGCAGTGCACAAACCCCGTAGCACCGGTGAGGATCCTGAAATAATTTGGGTAGAATTTTAACTCCAAATTTTGCCCGGGCAAAAGACTGCTCTTTCCAGTTTCCAACTGCCACAGATTTTTTTTACGTACACAACAATACACATTGGTCTCTGATCTTACTATCCAGAGACCTGGATATTTACTAGAAGTCCACGTGAAAAACATCACAGCCTTCACCAGGTCCTGAACCCGGGACCTCCAGCACTCGAGGCAGAGACCACCCCCCCCCCTCCCTCCCCCATCATTTCCTTCATGAGCTCAGTAAACTAATGTTGCAGACAGGTTAAGTGAAGCTGCTAACTGTTGCTGATCTGTGAATGAAATTCTGAAAGGGTCTTCAATGCAGTGATGAATATTTAGCAATGAATGAAGAAAATCATTGATCAGGATTGAGACATGACAGTTGTGGATTGGTAATGTTGTGAAACTTCTTCTTTCATTTCTCTAGTCATGTTCTTCTGTCTTTCAGTGTCAGGTTTTGATGAGGCATCTAGTGCAAGCCTTAGTGTGTATTACATTGAAGCAGGTATTCACAGCCTTGGATATTCCATCTACCCATTGTAAAATGGTGTGGAAGAGAGAAGAGCCGTGTTTTACAGAACCAGCAAGAAAAGACAATAATGCGCTCAAGGGCAAATTGCTGTTTGACAGTTGCTAAAACCTGCCAGTCGGAAGACACTTTGATGACCATAGTAATGGTAGATAGATCTTCATTTCACTATTATGACCCCCCCTCCCCCTTCCTTTCCAAATTACAAATTTTTGCAGCCAATGGAGAAACTACCTGGCTCTTTTAACACAGTTAATAAACAGTTTTCTACAGACCTCCTTACCAAACTAAAATAGGCTCAAAGTGTTGCTAGAAAAGTCAAATCTCAGAGTAGCTGCAGACTAGAAGCACTCCTAGTTTGAGAAGCTGCTGTACACACATGTCATGATTGTAACTGTCTTACAGAACATGTTGAGAGAAGTGAAGTCATTTATGCTGTGGGCAGAGTAGCAAACATTGCTTCATAGGTTCCAGGTGGTTGGCATTCTTTGCTTCTTTTCTTCAGGTCATGCCGGTCGCTATGTTGGGTAATGAAGAGGAAGATAGACTGCATTCTTTCTTAAATTCTTGGTGCTTAACTGATGCGTGACAAGCCAGATATTGTAAGGATCCTGTGGGATTGAGTGAACATTGTGGAGGTGTAAGCATATCATCACAGTCTGAGGAGAATCATTTTGCTAGGAGTTACCAGGAGATCTGGCTGACCCTTAACACTCAAGGGAAAGCCAAGACGGATATACAATCAGACAGTTACTGATACCATCCGAACTGGAACTCTTCACTTGCTGCTGAAGATGGGGATGGGGCTTTGTGGGGATTCCAGAGTGCTATGTTTTTGATTCTTAATTAAACATTCAACAGTCAACCAAATGAAAAATTGGATGGAAAAATGCCCAAAGATAATGATACCCACTCAGAATGCAAAGCTGCTGAACCACACCGGGTGGTACACCAAGATGAAAGCTCATACTAGTCAAGACTTATCTACAGGTCTTCATATTCATCCTAGGAAACAGGTTCCAACTAGGAGCTTGGCCACAGTGTAGATAGGACTGTTTTCTTTTTCTACTTCTTTTAAAAAACTCAAAGGAAATCAATTTAACACTGATAAGAAGTCACACTGACGTATATAGTAACTGCTTTATTCAGAGAGAAACAAAATCTCATCCCAGTCTTTTCAAGGTTAAGCAGACGTGACTCAAGTGTGTCAGTTCAGTTGCTGGCTATAGTAAACAGGAATAAAAACAATACAGTCTCAGTTCTCTATGACATATCAATCAGTTGAGGTCAGTTGCATAGGAAGGGGCCTGCGACAACCCAGGTGTCATCACTGAAGGAAAAGTGGGTGACAGAATGGCAAAAATATGTGCTTTTAATGTTAAACTGTTTGTTATGCGTGGGGTGGCAGGAAATTGTCAGCACTGGGTAGCACCTAACCTTACTATGTTGCTGGTCAGGGTACAGATTTATGGCTAGCCCCATGTGCAGTCTTTGTGATTTTACTAGGCCATTTCTTTCTGAACAGTTGCTCCCCCCTCCTCCCCCTTCCATTGCACTGTAGAAACCAACGCAAGGGGGGCTGCTGCCAAATCGTCTGCAGTTGGGGTTAAACCTGGCACTTCAGCATTACAAAGCGCACCGCAACACCTAAACAACGGATTTCCAAGTTTATACATATAGGCATGTATTTATTGATCTTTATGCGTTCAAGATTGGTAAAATTAATGTCAGCCAGTATTATTCCTTCCACAACATAAGTACACTGAGAAACTTCTGTGACTGAATGTCAGATTTTGTTAATCATTGTGATTCATTACAATTAACACAAGTCCATACATTTTATAACGAAGATAGGAAGGCTCCAGATATATAGTTAATTTCAATGAAGAACTGCAGAGAGAAAATTTCTTTCATTTGTTAAATTCTGAATGTTAATAAGCAGACACAGTGTATATGATTTGTGGTAACAACATGATGTTTTGAGATGGAAATGATATGTATATTGCTGACTTCAATAAAATGTGTTCCTGTGAAATGCATCTGTCTCTTTTAATTAAACACCTATCATTGTAATACAAAGTGTCTAATTAGGGATGTTTCTTACAGTGTCATAGTGCATCTGCCTTTAAGTGGGTAAATCACAGGCTGCATATTAATAAGCCAATCTTTAAAACAGATGTGCATGCTAAAATGAAGTTCTGGAGCAAGATCAAAATCCACAAGCTGATGAAAAAACCAGGACTTTTCTGCCAGAGGTTACAGCTGGCTGGCGAGCGCTAAGAAGAAGAAGAAGCACCCTCATCATCAAATATTTCAGCCCTTTGGCTAGTTGGGAAGTTTCATGATCATTCCAATTCAGAATTTTCTGACTTGTGCCTCTCTCCTTAATTTCAGACATGACCACATTGATAGATTGTAAATGTAGTTTAAAAAAAAAAAAAAAAAGTTGGATTGGTCTGCCCCTTTCTTCTTTCTCCAGTACTGTACCCTGTGATATTTTTAAAAAAAATGCTTCTTGATGTCTGAGAGTTTATCAGGCCATAATCAAACATATTCAATAATTACTACTACATGGATATGGATTATTAAAATATAAACTAATTTGCTGCTGATTTTCTTGAATTATGGTGGTAACTTATCTTCCTTATCAAGACAGTGGTGTGAGTTCAGTCACTAACATTAACAGCATCAGAGTGGTGGGTTCTGAGGCTGACCAAGAGTTCTAAAACAGCCACTGGATAAATATTTGAATTTCATGGTAAATTGGAAGGTGGTTAGGAAAGGAGCTAGCCACACCATCTATAATACCCTGGCCTAAAATTAATTGTTTACACCTCAATAGTTTGGTGATAAAGAAGAAGCAGAAAAAATTGAGGACTTTTACTGCTCCCTAACAAGTATGTTGTAGAAGTCGAGTAATTAAAGGGTCCCCTGCAAAGTCGGAGTGCATCTGCCTGAGAGGGAAGGAACCAATAGTTTGCTTACAAATAAGCCAGATGTGTAAGACAGGTGTGCATGCAAAACTCAGGTTCTGGAACAAAACTAAAGTCTAGAATAGGATGAACTACCAGAACTTTATGCCAGATTTTATTGCTAGTGAACATGGAGGAGAGAAGAAGAAGAAGATCCTGTCATTTTCAGGAATCAATTGACACTTGATTTCTATAATGGTTTGAACACATCAGAAACTCCAGCATTACAGTACAAAGCTTGGACAAGCCATCTTTTAACAATGCTTCACTTTGTCACTTCTCTTCTACCTTGGGGTGTAGAGGTTTGCCAGAGAGATCACCAGCTTTTTTCATGAGATTCCTCTTCTTCATTGAATGAAAAAATAAGAATAGAGACGATCTACAATAATGATACTAAAGCATATATTAACTCTTTCAGCCCCAGACTTCTTTTTTATTCCGCCCTTTATTTTCTAGTGGAGCATATCCCTCAGCCAACTCACACTAAGTTATTCTATCCTTTCTATTTACATGCAGCTCACCTCTTGTTCCCCCAACCCCAATTTTTTAAATTTCACTAAGTTACCTTTTCCGTGTGTTTTTGGTCTGCCCTTATTCACTTGACCAAGAGTATTCAAATGGGAAGACATTCTAGTTATGTTATTGGGTTTTCTCAATGTTTGCCATTTAACACCAGTCTTCTCTTCATCTTGTGATTTATTTAAATTTGTTTAGTTCTGCTCAAAGCTTCATATTGTTCTTTCATTTCTTCTTCTTCTTCTTCTTCTTCTTCTTCTTCTTCTTCTTCTTCTTCTTCTTCTTCTTCTTCTTCTTCTTCTTCTTCTTCTTCTTCTTCTTCTTCTTCTTCTTCTTCTTCTTCTTCTTCTTCATCTTTCTTTCACTTGAAATAGATTATCTATATCTGCAATGTTATCTCTAGCATGAACTTCACTGTCTTTTGTAATTCATTCAGTGACCCATAAAGTTTGGCTTGCACCAATGTTTCTCATGGCCAAAAGTTTTGCCTTGATATGTTGTATTTAGAAGTCTTAGAGGATGTGATCTGTAGTCTCAGGTACCAATCCATATGTGCACATGTCTGATTCAAAATCACCACCTGCGAGATGAGGTGCCTGAGAAAAGCAGCCAACCTAACCATCTGAGATCGAATGAATAATGAAACTATCAGGAAAATTGTGGGAATGACACCTTGTATTAGATTCATAGAAAAGCAGCAGATCAAGTGCTTTGGCCATCTCGTTAGAATGCAGCAAGATCAAATACCATCACAAGCACTTCGTCTCAGAAGATCAGCTACAAGAGCAAGAGGACTGCCGTGGAAAAAATGGATCGACAACATTAAAGACACTCTACGCCTTCACGGCATTACAATAGCCAGTGGCAGCCAATGTGCACTGGATTACAAATTATTCCTCCCGACGATGCTTAACGGCAGGAGTGGTTGATGATGATGATGATGTTTTAGTTATTCTCCAGGTTTCAGCTGCATTTAGCAGTACTGACATGACATACAGCTAGATATTTTAAGTTTGGAGCTAGTTTAAATATCCTTTAATTTCTCAGCTCCTGTGTTATTACCAAGGCCATCCTGGAAGGCAAAGAATTGTAATACTGCACCCTCCATTAATGTTGTATGAGCCAACTAAGGGTAGGGTTGGGTATGACTACCTTATCCTGTAAAAGACTAGACACACAACCATAAAAATGAACCAGCCATGGAAAAACCCCAAACTTGCTTTTAAACAATTCTTCTTCCAGCAAAATAATACAAATTACACAGGTAACATATAATTGTGAAAGAATGCTGGCAATTCATTGGACGTCAAGTGAGTAATCAAATGTCTTGAAGAAGTGACAGGGGTTGACCAGCGAAAAAATGTATACATGAATCAAGACATCTTAGGCATGAAAATACATGCAGCAAGGAAGCTGGGTTTAAATCACAAGGTTTTCTACCAGGCAGTAATTGGAATGGTCTTGTGGTCTATGACCATTCATCTCCCTTTATCTTCTTCTTCTTTGCGTTCACCAGCTGTAAACTCTGGTGGAAAATTTTGGTTGTTCATCCACTTCTGATATACCTGCCAAAACAGATCTCACATGGACACCAGAGGGGAAAGAGAAAAAAGGGGCGCCCAAAAACAACATGGAGACGAATGATGGAAAGTGACCTGAGTGTGGCATCTTTGACATGGAAAACTGCATTGAATATTGCACAGGACAGGAAAGCATGGAAAGTCCTCTCTAAAGCCTCATGTGCCACTAGGCATAACGAGAACTGATGATGATGATCCACTTCTGCACTGCAGTCCTGTTCCAGAACCTGAGTGTTGAGTGTGCATCCGTTTGACAAATCTGACACATTTGTGTTCAAACTGTTTGTTCCTTGCCTCTCAGGCAGATGCACTCCAACTTCAAAGGAAGCTCCCAATTAATCGACTCTTACAACATGCTTTTGGGTAGGTAGTGGGTCTATTCTTGTTTTCTCTATAATAGGGCCCCGGAACCCACACAGGATATCTCCCTTGTGTATACTGACACATTGGTAATATAAATAAACCATTACTCATTAGATAATTTTAAAAACAATGCTTTAATCCAATTCCAAAACAGTAATCAAAAAGTGAGCTCTCGTCCAAGGAATTCAGGCCATCAGGTTTACAGTAAACATTATCAAGTTACATTAGAGTGTAATTATAATACATAATGTAAAACACGACTATCAAAATACTGTAGCTAAAAAGATATGAAACTGGTCATTTAAAAAGTAATAACAAAACCTTGTTTTATCAAACAAGAATTTAAAACATTACACCTACAACAAAAAATACATAATATACATACACATACATTGGTAGAAAACACAACACAGATTTACAGAGATTATATATTGAGCACTAATGACTTAAATGTAACAACAGTGTATTATCACTTTCATTTAAGAAAGACGTTTTTATTTTTAATAAATTAAGCACTTTGAAACATAATTGTATCACACCAGGTAATGTACCACTCAGTCTCATAAGCCTGTGTATTTGACTGTAGGTGCATTTGTTTGATGTTTGCATAATTTTGATCGTATATATACTCCCAAACTTATTTAACCTAGTGTTCCAAATTAAACTAGGGAACCATAAGAGTTTAACTGTTGCATAACCAATAAAAACCGCAATTTTTTGTTGTTCAAGAATTATCAGATTTGTGTATGTGTGTGTGTGTGTGTTTTCACTTCCTCCATTTTTCAAAGCTTTCCTCCTACAAATTGTAACTGATACTACCAACAATGAAGGACTACCAGTTTGAAAATGGAAGTTAAGAACACTAGATTAGTCATCATTTATATACACTTTTTTTTACAAAATGGGATTTTTTTCCTCCTAAATTAACTGCAGCAGGATAAAAGTTACAGAAGTCCTATATATGGCCAACTAAAAAATTCACATTAAGTCTCTGGAGATGTGGATATACAGAAAAATAGGCAGTATTTCATGGAAATAAAAATCAAATGTGACGGCTCTAGAAAGACTGCCAATGAAAAAAGAATTACTGAAGCAAGTCAGGTCAAGACATTTGAAATATTTTGTGAACACTAAAAGGCAAAACTTTTAAAAACTATACTGGAGGGAAAGATCGAGGACAAGACAGCAAAAGGTAGACACTGATGCAAGTGGGAGGACAGCAGTGTTAAAGAGTGCACAAGCAGGGCAAGAGATAGAGCACATTGGAGATCCACTGCAGCCAACCTTCACTGTGGAGACACCACCTGATTGATCGACTGTAGTGCTAAATAAAGCCTACAATGTTGTATGCATATGAGAACGGACAGACAAGGTGAGAAATGAAAATGTGGTCACTAAAGAAAATTAAAAGAATGCCATAGACAGGCAGAAGAACAAACAAGGCAGATTCTCAAGAGCAAATAAAACTATAACGTAGTTAGTTTGATTAGATTAGACAGTCAAAATTTGTTTAAGCATATTAAGAATAGAAATAAACTTGAAAACTGCCAAATTTTATGGGAAACAAGCAACAGGGAGACTCAGTGATAATTATGTAGATGATTTGGCTAAAATACATAACAGGGACAAGATCGCAGATCCAATTTGAGACTTGAGATTGTTAGAGCAAACCAATATTTTCCATGCCTATCAGCATGTCACATGATGGTGATAGTGATACTGGAAGCAAATCAGGTAAGTTCTGAACCTATTCTTGGTCTTATAAGGCTCAACATTGCAAAATGTGGATAAATGCAAAATGAAGATAGTGGGAGAACTGATTTTCTCAACTCAGTAACGTAATAAATGTGAAAACTATTATTTCCTATGCCTGCATCAATTTCCATCATGAGATTACCTTGACATTTGACATTTTAATTGTAAGAGATGCAATCTAAATGAGCTGTACACAAAGTTTACTTAGCTAAATAAAGAGTTTAAAAATTTGAATGATATTGGTTACATGCATCTCCGTGTTACATAATACTTTACAAGTATTAATTGTTTTGGCCCCAGACAGCTGTTATTTAACTTGTTTTATCCAAAGCAGTTTTGCTTGAAACTGTCACAGATGAGTTCAAAGCCATTGCAATAAAACACATATTAGATTACAAGATGTATTGTGGCACTTGGGACAGAATGGTTTAACTAGTTCAGTTCTAAGGAACTCATAGTACTTTCTTTGGTTACTTTTGACATGGTACATATTTATGTACTCTTTTTCTTCAGTTCTTCTCTTATTTAAACCTATTTGATCTTATCTGTTACTATAATCCTTTATGACAATTCCATTAGATTAAAATTTGGCTGCTCTATGACAAAGATACAAAAACTGTAAGCTAAACACAGATGAAGTAACAACTAAATGGGACTGAAATAGTTAAAATTATCATTTGGACTGGGCAAAAGGAAATAGGTAACTTTCTGTAAATGTGTGGGGAGTTTCTTTGTATTAAAAGAGTTGAGTTTACAACAACATCAAAAATAAATTAGGATGCCAATGAAGAGCGAAATATTCTGGTACTATCTGCCACAGCGAGCCACACTAAAACGTTACAACGGGTATAAAGCGAGTGGAAGACCTCGGAAAAGATGGAGTGATGGCATTAAGAACAGCCTTACAGAAATGAACATCAGTCTTAATAGTGCTGTTGACAGAGCTCATCAACGAACATAACATCTCCCGCCGACACTTCGATGAGGTACAAGGTGGAAGAGAAGAAGAAGAAGAAGGTAATTTAGGAAAATGATACTACACTCATATTTTAATTGACCACTTGGCATTCGGTAGTTGATGTGCTCAGCTGGCTGCTTTTACTTCCCATAACACTACTTGGTACCCATGAAAAAAATATATGTTTGCATGTTTTAAACACTTGATTAATATTGGTCTTTCAAATGGCCTTTGCTAGGAATGAGATTTAAGGTTGTGGAAATGTGGTTTCTTAACTCTTTGAGTCCCAGAAGGTTTAGCATCACAGGCCCAAGGGGTAGTCAAGAGTGGCGTAAAATCGGTGCATCATGCGTTCATTGGGCCTCTAGGTAGGAATTTATGCATGTATAATGCATTCCTTGGGACTCAAAGAGTTAAAAGAATATTAAAGATATAAAAAAAAAAAAAAAAAACTGAGGTATTGAAAATTGTAGATGACAAGATCACTTTTCATAAGCATAAGGAAAACACATTATGTGTACAGGACATATCAGTGAAAGAGATGGAATGGAGAAAATTAGTATGTTGGAAAATACTTAGCAATAGCATCAGAAGAAGCCAAAGAAAAAAAAATTAAAAGTTAAATTGCCACAAAACAACAAAATAATGTAATCAGTATCAACTATATAAAAATATCATCTGAGATTAGAGTGTCATAATTATTGATGTCTGCTTTGGACCAGACATATGAATCAGAAGAATAAGATAGTCTATGTAAATTTAGAAATAAAGAGATAAACATAACCACAAAGAATTCTTATAATTATAACAAGGGTGAACATTACACTGTTGTCATGGCAATGCTTTGCATGCAATTCTAAAATTTGAAAAAGTGCACAAAACTAAAATTATTTTACAAGTGTTTTCTTGCTAATAGTGCACATAACTAAATCTAAACAGTGCTGATTAGAAAAAAAAATGTGGTAATAAACAAAGTCCATATTTCCTTGTTATCATGGTATTTTGGAGAGTTGGTGTGCAATTGGAAATATTTAATGAAAAAAACATTAATTTTTAAAATTAGATTGGTGAAATTAATTAGTATTATTTATATTTCCATTTACTTTAGTTACTTCCAAACACATGGAAAAACAGTGGTGCACTTTTCTAAATAATATCAAGGATAGGAAATCTAATACTATTGGTAATCATGGTATTTTTATGCAGCATGCAATGGGAAAAAATTCATTAAAATAAGCCATCTTCTTGAATGACAACTTTTAAAAAGTGCTTCTAAAATTTCTAAATTGACAGCAATAAATATGAAATAATGGAACACTGTTTGTGGCAAAGTAGTGAAAGCAGTTATGGTGTTTTGATTTCTAGACCCACCGTTCGGTTCTCGTTCTAATGTTTTGTTTTAATTTTGAAACAAATGTAACTTTTTAGGTCAAAGACAGTTATTTTAACCATTTTGCCCCGACATAGTTAATTCTATTGTTTGCTTTCATGCCTGAGAAAAAATTTCAGAGGTCGAATATGAATAATGTTGGGGGAAAGGGGAGAGGGGGGGGGGGGGGGGGGGGGGTTCCATTGAGTTAAATGGCTCTTCAAAAACTAGATTACTGTCAGATTTTCCCTGTAAATCTTAAAGATCATGGGATCAAAGCATGTCACTTGATAAATATCTTTTTTCAGGCCAGAAAGATGTACTCCATTTATTGCTTCACCCTGTTTGTGTTTATTGATTACTCACATATTTTCTATATTTTGAAATAATAATTAAAAAAAAAAGGAATGTAGATAATTATATTTTTTTAACGAATTGATTAGTAAACCATATACAAATGTTGTTTCTTTGCCATCTTTTTAAAAATGAAATTCAAATGGGTCATGATAAATTTTGTTTTTAAATGTTCTGGGGCAAAACGGTTTAAATGGTGACATTATGAGTTAGGAGGTCAATCTCACATATTTGTTGTATTAAAGCAATGCAGTCTAGATGCTTAACCCACAGGACGGTTAGTTATTTTATAACATCCTTGTACGGGTATTGGGCCATGTTTTGGGGTGAAAAAAGAATAGACCCACTGCTCCTTAACAAGAAAGTCTTAAAAGGTGACTATTTAGGAGTTTGCCGAAATTAAAAATGTTTACCAAAAAGGTCCATATATCACAACCTAGCTGTAAATTGCAATGCAACATGTCAGCCAGCCTTTTAAGGGTGAATGAACAAAGAAGACTTTATAACTGTAGGGTGTGCAAATGTAATGTTGTTTACAGTTTGACCAGGTCTCTAGGATTTGCTGTTGCTGGACTGCATCTGACAAGTGGCTCTTTGAGTCACTGGGTGTCCGTCTTTTAGGCGGCAATCTTGGAAGGGACATATTATTAAAACAAAATAAACTGTAATCCCTCACTTGGTGTATGCTAAAAAGAAAAAAAAAGCCATAAATCCCACGGAATTCCTGAAAAGTTTATTTAAATTCTTTTTTCCCCCTTTACACAGCTGTCATTTAATTAATGTATAAAATAAACAAATTATTTTATCAAATCACCTCCCCTTTCTACAAAATCTAAAGTTATATAGAGGGAGTAATCAATAAACATGAACAGGGTCAGGCATTTAATTGAATACATCCTCCAGGAAGAAAAGTAAATATGTATCGACTGACTCATGCCTGTGGCCCTTATCGCTAAGCCTTATGAGAAAATTTTACACCAGCTTGTCTTTAAAAAACAACTGGGCTCAAAAACAGCACCCCCCCCCCCCCCAACCCTTTTTTCCCCTCATGCTATTTTTAGTGAACATATTGACATCCAAGTCTCCTAAACACTGCATAGACGCCTGTAAAAAGAAATGGTATTTAATTTCGTTCTTTGAGAACAAGTGCCAGCAGAAAGGCGGATATATCTGCATTTACAGGGAATATGCCACAACCAGAAGTAATCCACTCGTAGACCACGAGGCAGACCAAGAAGAGGATGGAGAGATAATATCTAGACAGACCTGCAAACACTTGGTGTCACTAACTGGAAAGAGAGGGCCAACCAGAGAGATGAATGGAGGCGGGTGATATCTGCAGCAATAAACCTCAAGGGCTCAAGAAGAAGAAGTCAGTGTATTTAGTCCTCTTGGGGTTACAGGATTAAAGTAATGCAGATCTGTCTCTAGGTGGCTACAACAATACAACTGATAAAAGTTGAATCAACTGGGTTATGAAAAAAAAATTACAATTCAGTATGAACAATTATAAATGACTCCTTCAGGTGTATTGGGCATACAGTGTTAGTTCCATTTTTTTTTGGTAGCCACTGTGCTAAATAGTTTCAACAACAACAAAACATGAGTAACTGCAACTACTCACATTCCCCAAACAATTAAATTATGCATGAATAGGGTGACCATTTTGCCTGGATACTTTAGTATTTTTAGGTCAATCCAGACTGTCCTGTCGATACTCAGACAAAACCCATTATCCCTATTGATGTCTTCTTCTTCTTCTTCTATTGATGTGAGTATCAGTGTGATGGTCCCGGCTTTTAAAAAACAACAACGATACTATCTAGGCAAAAATGGGCGTAATGGTCACCCTATGCATATATTTATTTTTAAGCTGAATTAATCAATACTGTTCTATATGTACCATTGTTTTAGTGATGAAAGCAAATAAATTAATGTGCATTACAACAGATAAATGGATGAATAGATAAAATACATGAAGAGACAGCTCAGCTAATATATTATTTGACAATACAGCTGTGATATCTTGAGAAAAAACCAACACTTATATAAAAGCTTAAAGACACCTATCTGCAAGAGCAGATGTAGAAAAGTAGTAATAATACTGTTGATATAACTGAACAAAACTACAAAACTAACATTTCAAGTTATTAATAATAGCCACACATTATTATTCTTTGCACATTGTTGCATCACTTTATTTTCTTCATCACTTTTAACAATGCATGTTATAAGCATTAAACTGAGCAAGTTAAACTGGATGAATTTTAACTTAATGTCCCCAAACCGTTTTGTGTAATTTCTAATATTTTTTAAGGGAACATTTCTACACAGGCAAATTCTACACACACAAAAAGATCTATAATAATGCGCACCAAACATCAGCAAGCAGTTTTATCAAGGCACATTTGTATAAGAAGTTAAAGCATATTTTATTGTGCCTACAACAGCGTTGTTGATAATACAATTATACACTCCATACACATTTCCCACACCCACATACACAGCATTTTCTGTTGATCACAAACACATATTTTTTAATGGATCCAACGGCAGTAGCCTCGGTCAACTATACAACTACAAATGCAAGCATCAGAGAGTTTATGTTAAAAAAAAGGGTTCAATAAAGGTTGAAGTCTATAGGACCGACTTCACTGCACTGGGTCTTATCCCAAATGGCTCAGTCTCTCTCCGCAGGATAGCTTGCCGCATACCAAAACACCACCCAGAACATGAACTCTGTAGCTCTGGCAATGATTCCCAGATATCTCTGTAAAAATTGCATTCATGAGCTGAAGAGTGCAGGCGTGAAATGAACCCATGACCTTCAGAGCGCAAGAAAAATGACTTGACCATTTCACCAAAAAATCTTGACTTAAAGTGAAGAATGAATACAGTCATGGACATGATTTATTGAAGAGTTGGTTTACAGAGAATGCTAGAAGTGCTCATAAATACTGTTCACCATTTAAAATTCTAATGATTGTTTTTTTAAACATTGTAACTTTTGGCTTCTTTATAAAAAAAATTATTGATACATAATTGAATACTTGTATATGAAACTTGCATACAGGAAATTAAGACTGATCTGACTTCAGACTGATCCATGTGCCTAGGAACATTGTAGAAACATTTTAGCTTTTCTTTGTGTGAATTAATAAGAACAGTTAAATGGATTAAAAATTATTATACAATCACTGGTCAAAGTTAACACAAATTATTTAAAAAAAAAAAACACACCACATTTACCTTGCAAAAAATAAAAATGTAATCACAGTTTAAACAACTTAAGTAAAGTGAAAGAGTAAAGAAACATTTGCACATCATTGACCTGTGACATTAGGTCCAAATTTTTATAGACCAACTGGCATTCTTATGAGTTATTGGGTGAGTTCCTGGTACCTGTTTTAGTCTGGATCAATCTAGAAGCCAGGCACAATTTTTAAAAATCAGCCTCAATAATGAGAATTTGAATCGAAGACTTCCTTACATCACTGACTGTTATAACACAAGGCTTATTCTTATATTGTCATGGGCTCACTATTATACAAAAGAAGATGAAGCAATCCCTATGTATCATTTAATTGTCAGTTTTAAAGTTTTGCATTTCTTCCTACATGCAACTAACTGAGGCTCTGTCAATGTGATTTCTGTAATCCAGGTATGCTAACAAATATTAATTGTATGTCTTCTTATTCTGCAGTCACCCTCAAAAGGGCAAGTGAAATCTGAATCCAGCTTTGGACTTCTTTTGATCTCCTCAAAGTCAGCTTGTGTAAACCCAAACAACCTAGAGTTCTTGTGTGATGTAGTTTTATTTATAAAGTAAAACAAGTAAAGGTCCCTTTTCACGCCTTTTAGGCATTTTAGGTATATGGGAAGAGCGCCCATATTTTTTACAGACAATTGGTACTGGGAGAGGGGGGGGGGGGTATTACGCCAGCCATCTTTACTTCCCCAGGAGAGCCATTTTAGGCTGGGTCAACCTGCAAGTTCTTCTTAAGGCAGCCTCTTCTTCTCATCTCCTCTTGTATTTTCAGGAAGACCTCCATGTCTCATGCTGTGATGAAACTAAAATAGGCTCCATTTTAAATACTGTTCAATAGTTATCTGTGTCAATGCCTAAACAGTTATTTTGTTTATTTGATCTCTTCTCACTGTTGTTGAATTTTAGAGCAAAACTCCTGGCATGTTTCAGAGAACCAGTTCTAACATAGTACTGTGAATCATAAGCATTTAGCATAAAAATGCAAACAACGTTAAAATCCTACAGGCCACAGAGATAAAACTCTACATAAGAATGCTTCAGATTCACTGGACAGCAGAAATGAGTAGTCTAAACATTTTAAAAGATACTAAGGCACTAAGACAACTTCTCACAAACATCAGAAAGAGTCTGTCATCCTTTTTAGCCAGTTCTTTACAACATGATAAATTTGTTTTTTTTTTTACCTTTAATGATGGATTTATTACATAAGGTGTTCTTAATTTTCTAACTTGCAATGTTTCATTTGTCATATTTTGTTATTTATCCTTATGACATGTCTGCCATGTGATGTTATTTATATGCATGCACACTTGAACTATTGTGATTAGTCCCATAATTGATGCCCTTGAGTTTAACTGTACAATCGGGTATAAATCATTTCTTTGTTATTGCCTTTTTCAAGCTGAGGCATAATTTTCACTTTCTACAAGTACGGTCTTCTTCTTCTTGTTATTTTCTCAGTACTTTTCAGTGTTCCTGATATTTCTCTGGTACTTTTTCTGCGTGGTCAACCTTTGGCTCTGTTACTGCTGTATCTGTATTTGCTCTTTGTGTTGCCAAATATGTTACATGGCCAAACCATTCAATCTGTTGTCTACCCATTGTTCAATATTGACTCTCCTCCTATCATCGTTCCTAAGTCAATGTTTCCTTGTTGCATCTAGCATGATATGTAAACATTTCATTTCTATTATGATTTTTTTTCTTTGCTCTTCTAAAGACAGTGTCCATACAAGATGCTTGCCTGCCGGGCTGGTCTTGGCTTAGACTCTGCACCTAGTGGATGTTTTTTTCTACTTCTTGATCATTGTTAACCCGAGTCACATAAATGCACTGTGCCTTTTTACAGATTAGCTTCAACATTTGTGCCATTTGGATGATACATCTGACTTTTTTGGCACTTGTTATTCAAGTTAGCCTTCACTTTGGTAAAGTAAAGTAAATAAAAGGAAATTTTTCATGCCTTTAGGTGTATTAGACATATAGGACTAGACCTATATTTTATAAACCAATATGCACTCGGTAGATGATGTGGTAAACATCAGGCAGGCTGCCTTTATTTCCCAAGACTTTACCTGGTACCAATTTAAGGCTGGGTCAACCTGACAACCACGCCTATTATTTGAAAAAAGTCCAGTTCTGTCAGGACTGAAAGATCCTCGCATCCACAGGTGAGCATCTAGCCGCTACACCATGGTTGCTCCCCCTTCCCATGGGTGGACATTTATAACTGACATTGGCTCTCAGTTGATCCAGTGGGTGCCAAGAAAGATCCCGATAAGTAAAGGTGGCTGGCATAGTATTGACTACACCCCCCATTCAAGTGCTAATTTGTCTAAATAAAATTTCCAGCATTATATTCCCAATGCACCGTTGGCCTGAAAGGGTCGTTTACTTTTCTTTACTCACAAAGACTGTTATTTTCTGTAGCTCTTTCTGGCACCAACCTACACACACATAAACTCACAGACACACAAGAACATATACATACAGAATGAAGCTACTGGAATAAATAACTATACTGCAATAATAGAAGTTTATGTAAAATGTACACCATGGTTTCAGTGTAGCTAACGTGTCACTCTGGGCTGCACTATGAGATCTTAATGACTGCACTAGAAATAACAACTAAAAAGATGCTTCTAGATGAGTAATTTTAGTGTTGGTTTTCAGCAGGATAATTAAAAATATTATGCTTTTAAATGTGTGTAAAATAATTGTTTTTGTACACAAGGAGTTCTAAAAAAATGTATTCTTAATGTTGCAAATGTTATACTAGTCTCAGGATATTTAATATGAAATTTTGTTAGCAGCAAAATCTGGATAAATCTGGCTCTAAATATAATAAAATATCCTCCTATTTATTTAAAATAAAAATAAATTTTTTGTGTGCACAATCTTAAGCCATGCATGTCATTTTGAGCATTACAAAAGAAGCTCAATGTAGATGAACACCTACAAACAGATCACAACAACATTAGTATCACAGAATTATACTTTATCTTCTTTTAAAAAACAGGTTTAAATGATAGATGAGACAGTGTCTCATTTGTTGGTCCATGGAAACAATTTAGGGGGTCAATTATATCAGTTACAAAAAAAAAATCTTAACTTAAAAATGCAATCCTTTTTACGATTATAATATTTATAGATTTTAAGCTTTTCACTTTGACTATTAAAGTGTAAGGTCTGTAGCAGACTTTCAAAAATAAAAGCAGTCTTAGCTAATTGAGAACTACTGTTCTGAAAGACTTCTTCTTCTTATTTGTTCACCAGCTGTAAGCTTCGGTGGAAAGTCCTGGCTGTTCATCCATTTAGACTGGCTTTTTTCCAGGGACTGAGTGTCACGTGTACATCCATTTTACTGGCTTATTTGTGTGCAGCTGGTTGTTCCTTGCCACTCAGGCAAGTAACGTACACTTCAAGGGAAGACCCTAATTAGCTGACTCCTATGAAACGCTTGTTGGTGAGGCATTGGGTAAATTCTTGTTTTTCCAACAGTGGGGCCCGGACCCAAATGGGGAGTTCTAGAAGACTTAGAGCTAGCTTTCTGTCTGCAGGTTGACTGAACCATGGAAAATACTTTTTTGTTTCTCGTTTGTCCCATCCTTAGTTGCAGCCTAAAGGCTTGACACTTGGTGACTCAGAGATGAAATAATTGGATGGAAATGAGTAGGAGAAAATCCTAGAAACCATTTAAAGACCATATAACACTGTTATATTTGGGCCCAATTGGGTTTCAAAATAACCTGCTGTTATATGTGCCATAGTTTGCATTAAAAAAAAATGTTAATCAGAGAGAGAGAGAGGCTGATATGCCAACTGTTAAGCTTAGTATGTTTAGGTATAATTTGAATACATGAGAAGTATTAGATATTGAAGAAGTGGAAAGTTACCCAATAATGAGGAGGGGGCCTCTAAGTTTGAAAAGGTCAAGAGAAATGTGTAAATTACTTATAAAATACTGTGTAGATTATATTGACAGTGGTCTGCTTCTTTGGATATGAAGCAGAGGCTTGCTGATGCTTTCTTTCTTTCAAAGCTCAGAAACCAGAAAAGTGTGCATGACCAGTACTGGAACTTTGCATCAGTGGAGAGGTGTCAACACAGTTCGGCTAAATGCTCAGAGAAAATAATCTTGTATGGTTTGGCTAGCTGTAGTTTGTGAAGGACCACCTTCTTTGCACACAGCTATTACCCCCATAAAGGGTCCGATCACTTCATATAAATTATATAAGAAAAGTCACAACACAGTTGGAACCACATAAACATTTATACAGCCATTAAAGATTGAAATGGTATTTACCAGAACCTTACATACAGAGGCCTGCCGATATCAAACTACAGAGATAATTTTATTTTATGTGTTAAAATGCATGCACATTTTTCTAGTTTTCCATCCATATAAGAAAAGGCCAGGCATCTTTATCGAAGTATCAGGGAGGACTTTCTTCTTCTTACCTGTTTTTCTTCAGTAGATCTTTAGACAATATTTGTTGTATACCTATTTACAACAAATATTAGAGAAAGTTAAATGTATCAGGAAAAAATTCTCAAGGGAATTGATGAACATTCTTCTTCTTATAGTCCATGCCATGTGGCGTTGGTAGTCATGCAACCTTCTGTCTCTTGAACCTTCAATCAGTATTGACACAGATGATCTTTTATGCCATGACATAAAATTGTTCAGCACCTTCTCTCTTAGTCTCCCTATGCCTGTTTTCCTTTCCAGCTTTTCCACCATCCTGATATACTCCAGTCTTCTCCTTCTCAAGATACAACTAAAGAATTAAGATTGTTTCCTTCTGATGTGAGCAATAAGTTCTCTTTGTGAGTTAGTTTATTTGAAAACATCTTGATTTCTTGATTACTCTTTTTTGTCTGTCTAGTATGTTCCCATCATTCATGAGATGAATTCAAGAAAAGGAAATATGAGAAATGTCTGGACAACCACTGGTATCAACAGTTATTATGAATATAGAGGTATATTGGGCACAAAGTGGGAAGTGAACAGAGAATTATAAAACAGGCACTGAAAAGAGAAACAAATGGACTGAGGAAATAAGAACATCTAAGAGAAATCTTTGGATGAACAATGATGAAAGAGGCCAAAGGGGCTGGAATGAATTCCATCTATGATATCAAAAGATTGTGCACAATAGAATGGCATGGAGGAACAGACTGCAAGCACTGTGACATTTAAACAGCACGACAGAAAGATAGGAATGATGATGATGTTTACATCAGAAATGCAATATTCGTGCCCTTCTTTCGAGGCATCTGTGATTTCTTTGGGGAAATTTATGAAAAAACTGCAAAATATGGGTCTCCTTATCATCATCATGTAGCTGGTACTTTGCAGAATGTTGCTCTCATCATGGTCCACCTGAAAGATACTAGGTCTCTTGCCAGCTTCACTACCTTGTGCACTTTCCTACCCAAGGTGTCATTTATATCATGTGCCCATCTTTGTGCTGGTCAGTCCCTGCCCCTTTTTTCCCCTGGTACAATGCCTTCTGCTGTTATTTTATCCAATCTGCTGTGGTCCTTGATATGGCCCACAATTTCAGTTTCCAAGACAATTTGCTCTTTACTAGCTAATCTTCCTTGATGTTCAGATCTTTTAGGATATAAGAATTTATTTTCTTCTTTATCCATGATATTACTAATATATGCAGCTTACTCTGATCAGGGATCACCTTGTGTTTTTTTTTTTTCCTGAGGTCAAGAACAATTAATATCCAATTGACTTTCCAGGGATTAAGTAGGAATTAAGCATCCTCAGGTAGCCTATTTTGTAATGACTGGATTCAAACTCATAACTTCGTAAGCTTAAGACATCATAGTCCTAAGCCATTCAATTATTTTCCTGTGTCATAGTTAGTTGTTAGTCGAGGTTACCCACCGCCCCTTCACTGCACAGGGATCACCCCTAAAACTGTTCCATTCCTGTGCCAGTGGAAATGCACAGAATGTTCTTTACTGTCTCATTTGAAAAACATGTGACAAACATATCAGTCCTAGCACAACAGTGAAGCTCGTACACGCAAATTAAATGTCTGAGGCAGCTATTAGATGGGCCAACACTAACAGTCCACTATCAGAATTGCAGTACATTGTTGATTAAAGAAAAATCCTTTGGCAGTTGGAAATAGAAAAAGAGTAGCATAACGGTGCTGCCTGAGCAAAATTTGGAGTTAATAATTTACCTTAAGTATTCCAGGATCCTTGCTGGTGCTATGGGGTTTATGCACTGCCCTGAGATTCTTTAGACTCAGCCTTGAGTGATATGTAGAACAGAGCACCTATGGCTTACTACCCTTGTGCCATGATGTTGATCTGTCATCTAAACCTAAAACTTAAACATAGGGAATTACAAAAGCTGGCATTGCTCCTGCAATGCTGCATAAGTACGTCATACCTAACATAAATGGTCATGCACCAATTTTAGTGCAGTTCACAACACAAATCCTTTGGGAGCACAACAGAAGAAGTTGAAAAAAAAAACAAAAAAACTATTCTACATAAAACACATTCTCATAGTGTCACACCAAGAACTCTACAGTAGCTAAACAATGGAACCTTTAGATTCCCAGTCCAGAAATGGGGAATTTGCATCAGCAAACTGTGGCTAGAAACAAATAAGTTCTCAGAATGCCAGCAGCCAGATGGCTGTCTGCTATACTGGACCAGAAGTTGTGTCACAGTTAACTATGGTTAATTATGGTACTAAAGAGCCCTAGTGGCTAGATGCTCACCTACCAGCCCAAAGATTTTGAGTTCAAATCTGTTTCAAAACATATTTTTTTTCTAAAAATTTCCTAAAGTGGTTGCCAGTTTATGTCCTGGGAAGTAAAGATGGCTTTCAAGATGTTTACCACATAATCTAATGCATGCCAGTTTGTGTGTGTATACAAATGATAAAAATGGTCCTTGACTTTTTGTTCACATTATTTATTATTGTTAAACACTGAGAAATGTATCTTTCCTAACATTTATATTTACTTGACATGTAAGCATGTATGTCTAATTCACTGAAGGCCAGCATTACAAACATTCTCCAATTCACATTCTCCATGCTAATGTGAGCTAGTATTGCAAGCATTCATTTTCAAGCAATACTGTTTCTTGCTTTAGAAAAATATATAAGGACAATACTGGTCAAAACAGTCTAAATAAACATAGCAACATTTTGAAGTTTCCTCCCTGTGTGGGTTATGAGACACCATTTTAGGTGGGAGAAGAAGAGACCCACTGCCCCTCTAACAAGAATATTGTATAAGGCAACTAATTAGGGGTATTTCTTTTAATGTCAGAGTGAATCTGCCTGAGAAACAAGGAACCAGCAGTCTGCATATAAATAAGCTAGATCTGTTAAATTGATGTGTACATAAAGCTCAATTTCTGGAGCAAGTCCAGAGTCCAGAAGTTCATGAATAACCAAAACTTTGCTTTGGAGTTTACAGCTGGTGAGCACTAAGAAGAAGAAGAAATGTTTGCACCCTTTCCTCTTTAGGCTAAAAAAATCACACATGAACAAAACATCTAAAGATAAAATCAAAAGAAAAGAATGCCTGATCAAGTGGTAAAAGTGATGAGTGTTTAATCTTCATAACTGTTTGGAGATTTTTGTCTGTTCAGGGCAAAATCAAAAATCATAATCTCCAAAGTTCATGGTGAATACACTAGTCGTGGTGCACTGAATCCTCAGGATTATTACGCACCCCCTCCCACAATAATAGCAAATACAGCGAGGCAGTAAAGGCAGATAAAATCTATAAAAAAAAATTATGTTTTATCAATTTGTTTCATTGTGACTGACTAAATCAGCATCATCCTTACCTACATAGTCATGAAGTTTTCGTTAACAAGCAGGCTTAAAACATAATATACCTGTATTACCTTGTGGATGTATTTTTGCAATCATTTGCACCAAACTTGGGATGAAGTAAGTTCTGAAATGTGTCTATCATAACTGCACATCTTCTAGATGCCTGCATTCAGACTTTAATTTAACAAACTCCTTGGCAACCTCATCATTAGTTCGTTGAGATAGAATTCTGAGGACTGTAAAGCCAGTTTCATCTAAGTGCACTCTGCGGCCTAAAGCTACCCAGCATGCACAGCTGCCTTGTTCAATGATGTCACGAAGTTGCATCATTGCTATGCCAATGAGTCTGTCCTCTCTTGCAAAGCAGTAGTCTTTAACACAAAACTGTAGCTCATAAGCAGATGGGTCATCCTCACTGCTGAGATTGCTAATGAGAGAAAATTGTGAAATAGATATATATATATAAATAAAACGAACTGAATTGAAGAAGTAGCATTTCACTTAAATAAATAATTTAAAAAGCTGTATAGCACTAGGACATTTGTGGAGGTAAAAGGAAATGAAAACTAATAATATTTTTTATTTCTGATATCAAATCAGTACCGTTGTATAGAGTAGGATCATGGAGAACAATTAAGGCAATTACAAATAAACTTTAAAGATTAATTAGTTGGTGCCTGTACAGAGTAGAGGAAATTAAGAAGACAAACAATAGATTGCACAATTTATTGCCTGGCATATTTAGTTGGATCTTGTCAGGTGCATACTACAGTAACAATTACATAAATGAAGCAGATAATTTTAATCTTTTATAACTGAAGTACAGATTTAACAAGGATCAAACACAACTGCCTGTTTTGTCCTTTGGCTATAACAGATTCACTTAACTACTCCATTTATGTAAACAGTATGCACCTGACGAGATACAGTGAAATTTGCCAGGCAATAAATTGTGCAATCTATTGTTTGCATCTCCTTGTTTAAACAATATATTTTTGCTATCCATTTTTTAAAAAGCATATTTATTTCAATGTTTTCTGAGATTCACTGGTGTAATTTAAAATGAAAGGAGTGAATGAGCCTCACCAGGACCACACACTGAGCAACTAATACCCAGTGATCCAGAGACGAGAATCCCCAGGTACAAATTCCAGAAACCCCATTCAACCGCAAGGTTATATTGCCACCCACAGTGTTTATGAAGTAGCCTAAAGTCTGGACAAGGTAAGAGGCCTTAGGGCGCTTACAGCTTGCAAAAAAATTTATATTTATGGCAAACCTGTTGACATAGACTTGACATACACAGATTAGCATGGGGCTCCCATGTGTGTAGGGCAAGTGACAAGCTAGCCATGTTTGGTTTTTGTGCCAACTGTGGACATAAGGTTCAGCCAGCCTCATAAAATACATATATGCTAATTTTAAATATTTTCTGGTAATAGTCTGGGAAAGAAAAGTGGAAAGTAAGGAAACTAATCACCTCATTTCATAATATTGTGTTCTATAACACGAGAATCCCCAATATTTCACATACAAATAGAATGGTAGTATTGCTATGTGAAAACATCTATATACGCAAACTTTATAAGATTGAATTAATCACCAACCCACAGTGACTGGAGAAAATTGCAGTTTACCAGTTCTGCCAACTCTGTGGATTGAGCTACAGTAGCAGATGGATTTTGTCTTTAAACGAAATGTCTTTAATATTGACTCAGCGGGTATTGGAGAATTACTCTAGAAAATTTAAGAATTTAATAACTCCATTAATTGTCATGTAATGCTCAACCAATGAAAATAGACCATATTTGCAGGATGTTGGTATGAAATTTCACAGCACCACATAAATGCATATGCAATAACAAGTGATAATTAAATTCCCACTAAAAACAAGGAAATGAAGTTAAATACAGCTGAACACTAATCCCTGAGAACATTGGTGAACTTTAAACAGGATGAATTCAAGAAAGATGAAGAACTACAGACATATCTTGTCAATTGCTGGCATCAGCAGTTATGAGACTAAGTGGATGACAATAATACTGCACATAACCTGAGAAAAAGTGGATAACAAGTCAGAGAATAGGCATAGAAATGGGAAATAAATCAAATTATTAAAAGAAGACATCATAGATACTCTAAGATGAACACTGATGAAAGAGACCAAAGGTGCCAGATTGGATGCCATCCATGATATCACAGGATAGAATGGAATGGATGAATAGACTAATTTCCTCAGCACAAGAGGATAAAAGTAAAGTAAAGGACCCTTTTCCACGCCTTAAGGCTTATGGTGCATATAGGGATAGACCTATATTTTTATAGACCACTAGTCACAAGATGGGTGATGTTGTCAGATTCACACCGGCCGCCTTTACTTCCTGGGACTGCACCCTGACCCACTCAAGGATGGGTCAACCTGGGAGCCAAGGTCATTTGAAAAAAAAAAAGTCTGGCTCTGCCAGGGAGCGAACCTATGACCTTCCGATCCGCTGCGAGCATCTAGCCACTCTGCCACGGCGACTTCCAGCACAAGAGGTAGATAACGATAATTAGCAACATAAATATAATACTTAAACACACTTACAAGAGAAATGTTTCATTATACTTTGGGCTCCAGTTATTGGATTTTGATTTAGTTGAATGTTTCCTCTTCTTATCATTAAGATGTGGACCAATCAGATGTACCTCCACAAAAGGACGGAACATCCCTGTTGTTCTCCATTTAAGATCATTGCAAGCTACCACTAGAAATAGAAAATAATAGTTTATGTTCTGATGGCTGCATAAATAAATACAGAAGAAACTTAAAACTTAAGCAAAAAGTATTGGACATATCTAAAAAGATATCATTATATTTTTTTAAAAGAAGGATTTGCAGGTATTTTAGGTTCTATTCTAAAATGTTAAATTATATTAAATTTACCAACATCCTTAATTATTATAATGTCTTTGAAGATGAGGGAATTGCTAATCATCATATGTAAAAAAGAAAAAAAAAGCATTTTAAAACATAACTCCATAAGTTAGGAATAGACTATTTATTTAAATGATAAAGATAATTTTAAAAAAAATATAGAAATCTCAATATACAGAAAGAAGAAATTGCCAGCTTTTAACAGCTTATGGAACTGTATTTTTCAGTATTGTTTCAAGAGAGGTGAAACCAAAAAGCTAAGACAGAAAACCTAATGGGAGAAAAGCCAATCAATATGGCTATGTTTGGCAAAGAGATAAGACCATCACTAAAAGAGTAAATGGCAAAGTAAGTTATAGAAAAGAATAACTAAAACACACAAAAACACACGCTGTCATAGAATGAAGTACAAAGATATTTACATTAAAAAAAAAAAAATTATCATGAAAAATATAAGGACATTCATGAATTTAACATTTAGAAAAATGTATGCATGGTGTAAGATTACTTTGTGTTAATGCATAATTTATTATTTAATTATTTAACATATATGCAGTGGAAGGTAGCTGTGGTAGCACAATAGTTAGCCTGGAGGTCACAGGTTCAGGACTGACTTAACATAGATGTTTTTTTTTTTTAATATACCTGAGTTCCCAGGTTTACCCAACCTTTAACAGGTAACAAGAAATTTTCTTGAAAATAAAAGGAAGCCAGTGTGATATTGTCCATATCACTCACTGAGTGTCAAATGATAAATACAAAAAGAGACTAGCACCATAATCACAACATTCTTCAAATGGGAATTATTTCCCAACATATTTTTAGACATATATAATCTATATATAGAAGAACAAGAAAATGCCAATGTTATCTTTGAAATAAATTACTTCACAAGGTAAAATTAATGAGGATGATCAATGATTACATAAAGGACATAGTGTATGCACAATTTTATATAATTTTAATAAGATTATATAAAAAATAATTGTAAAGTATAACCCAAATGATTTGAACAAGACAGTTTTTTTAAATAATGACACAAACTGCATAAAGGTCTGAAAGAAGTGATTTTACCATGTATAATTAGCTAAAATATACTCTGAAAACTCAAGAAGACTACAACCCTATTCCCTATTGTAACTCAGTTAATCGACGAATCATCCTCATCACACAGGATCTCCACTATCTTCACTATCTCCGTCAGTATGTGGCCACCAAACCACCAGTTCTGTTGAGGTTTACTATTCTCCTTTCAATATCTGTATAGTGTTTATGTCTGGTAGCAACACTTCTTTTGGCCTGAAGTTCTTGTAGTCTTGTTAAGGTTTCCAACTCACCATCGTCTTTTGAATCATCTACTCATCCTGCCTCCTTGAGTGCATTGAGAACACCGGCACAGTCCAGGGCTGGACCTATGCCTGCCATGGCCCTGCGAGAAAGCCAGTCCACTTTTTCCTTTCCTCTTAACCCAGAGGAGTGTTCTGGCACACACACAAAAAATGAAAAAAAACCAGATTTTTTTTCTATCAAGACTCCATATTCTCTTCCATAATCAATCTGCTTGTAGTTAAAAAAAAAAAAAAAAAACTGCGATCTTTCTTTATAGTTCTCCCTCCAACCAGAATGGCTCATGAGCTTTGCAAATGTAAAATGACAGATCCAGTTGTGTAAATAACTGCACCTTTATCAACAGAATTCTCAAGAACAAAACTTGAATTTCTGCCTCCACTTCCTACAAGTTTTGTTGTCTACAGTCTCTGTCCAGTTTTATGCAGACTGAAAAAGATATACACCACTCTGCTGGCATTTGCGCCCATTCCTGACTAAGTTCTATATCCCCAATTGAATAAACCTGTTGAATAATGTAATCAGCCTGACCTATCCACATGTTCCTTTCTCTAACCTGCTACCCTACTTTCTACAAATCTCACTGTGCAGTGGGTGATATGTATGGATGCTTTTTCGCACACATGTGCATGGCAGATTGCTGTAACCCTGATAGTTGAACAAGATTTTTGTGTGTGAAAATTACTAGTACACATGCAAACTTTATTTTATATTAAAGGCTTACCTCTGACTGTAATTTTATGCTCTCCTGTGCCTGGATGTGTTGTAAAATCCACCTGGATTGAGACTTCTCCAACTGGATCTTCTTGGCCAGGTTTTTCTGAGACACAAGCATTTGGGGAAAAATATTTATATAATACAGTGTTAAACCGATTATACTGTAAATCTTTTATTTTTTAACTAACACAAACTTTATAATTGTTGCCTAAATAGGCATTCTTGTAGACAGCAATACCATCATAGGCAGGGATTTTTTTTCTTGTGGTACACAATGGCATGCAGTTTCAAGGCATATTTGTTTCAGTGCTGCTGTTATGGACACTTTGCGTTGAGGGCCAGCCCTTATTTTAGACAAAAAAAAAAAAAAAAAAACTTTTTCGAGGAAAGAAAAGCTCCGCTTATAAATTTACTTATATATCTGAGTATGGCAGTGACTGACATGGGTATCTATTACCTCACTCATGACACACACCCACTGATATATACACATAAATTTAAAAATGTCTAAACTGTATATAGGATCTCTGACATTTTGATTGTGATTTATTTTTTTCTCTTTGTTTTTCAGGGAAGATCCCATTCAATGATCATGGATTTCTATACACATTCTTCAGTTTCTATCATGGATTTCTATACACATTCTTCAGTTTCTATCATGGATTTCTATACACATTCTTCAGTTTCTATCATGGATTTCTATACACATTCTTCAGTTTCTACTAATAGATCACACCAGGAGATTCTCAGTACAGTGCACAAACTCCTTAGCATGAACAAGGACACTGAGTATGTTAGCAACTTTCTACATAAAGTATATGTTTATAATGAAGCTGAGATAATCTTAAAATGTATAAAGTGCTGATCTCTAATCCCCCCCCCCCCTCCAATTTTCACTTTCACCTTAAAAGTGGCAAGTACAGGCAGTAATGGCATACTTTTTTTAATGGCAGGTGGCTGATTTCAAATATATTAAAGAAACTAGAGATAACATTTTATGATGCTCTGCTCTAGTGTATAGGAAATGCACTATGAATAGCTGCAGTCGTGTACGCTTCCATTTCGTGTGATTTGCCTTGACTGAAGAGGGGGTCCACATTAACTTGTTACCCATTTTTATAAAAATTGTGCAATTATCTTTAGGCAGGTAACTTTTCCAGCCCAAGTGGTATTTCTATTACCAGGGTTAACACATTTATAAAAATGATGACGATGATGACGATGACAACGATAATGACAACAACAACAACAACAACAACAATGGCAACAACAACAGTACTAATTTTCCTCAGCTTTCCAAGCCCTTGAGGTTCAGTGCTACCGATATCATCTGCCTCACTTCATCTCTGTGACTGGTTTCTTGTTCCAGTTGGTGACGCCAAAGTGTTTGTAAGTCTGCCTGGATATTATTCTCTCAACCGCCTTTTTAGTCTTCTATTTGGTCTGGTCCCATTAAACTCTTTTGTGTACAACATTTCTGACTTTCTGTTATCTGCTATTCTCTCTCTCTATGTCCCAACAATTGCTGTCTATTACCCCTCATGATGCAGTACTTCATTATTGTGAATTTTGTTGTTGCTTCTTATTCTCAATTCTCCTCCGTCTGCAACATTTAGAGCTTTAAAGATTCTTAATAAGGCTCTGATCTTTTAGTTTATGATAAAACTTCGTCTCTTTGAGTTGTACCTATAGTAGTAATATTAATACTAATAACAGTAATAATACAAATTAATGTGAACTTCAATTATCAAAACATTAATCAAAATAAATGTGAGAAAGTGCTTACCTTGCAGAGTCTGTGTGCTGACAAATGTTTTGATGAGTGTGTCTGTTGTCTGCGTGTACAGACTGAGAGCATATCTCAATGACTGTAATTCTGGACTTTTGTCTAAGAATGTTTTCTTGAGACCCTGTGGTTAAAAAAAAAAAAAAAAAAAATAAAGACAAGCAGCATTGTGCGTTCTGCATATATTTTTCTTTCAGTATCCTTTACCTTCTCTTTCCATTCAGTGAGTTTCTTAACCCTTTCGCTGCTATGGACGAGATAACTCGTCTACCCGGTAGACTGCTAAGGACGAGTTAACTCGTCTTCCATTTTCTGTGCCCTCAGTGCTAAGGACGAGATATCTTGTCCTCGGCTTTTCTTACAGATTGCTAAGGACAGTAATTCTTGGGGGTGAAATGGAAATATACATTACCTCAATCTGATCAAATTGACCCACTTACATACAATTAAAACCCTTATCACGTGCGTTTAGCCGTATTTAGATGCATTTCACGCTATCCTGTTGCTTTGTTACCATAGAAGCATGGTCGGTGAACAGTAATTTTTTTTGCCCTAAAATATGTTTCTGGTTTTGCGTTAGTCTACTTTTTTTTTTTTTAAATACAAAATAACAAGAAAATTGGTTAATTATAGTTAATGAAGAATTATTGGAGTTTGTTTCGAGGAGTAATAGTAAGGATAACTTTGAAACGTGTGAGTTATATGAGCTGTGCTATCTTCGCGGCATGCCGTCGGATACGTGTACATCTAGCCGTGAGCAAGACTGACTATATGACCCAGCTATCCACATTGACTGGATTTGAAATGAATCACCAATAATCAAAATGAAGATATGGTCACGTACTGACATGATAATTAATACTAATGTTTCTAATATACTATACAACTGACAAAACTGTGTCTGTCTATCAAATTGTATAATACTAGTCATATTTTCGGGATCAATTTACATATAAATTTCTAGCGTAGTTGGTATCACGCTTGCCTTGTAATCGGAGGGTAGGCGTTCGATTCCTGCATGCCGTATTTTTTTTTTATTTTTATAATTTTAAATGTAAATTCTAAATTTAAGCTCTTAGCTCTTTCGGCAACAGATCACAGAAGTATTAATTAATTAAACATCATGTCACGTGCATTTAGATGTGTTACACGTTATCCTGTTGCTTTGTGAAGCATGGTTGGTATACTGTTCATTTGTGTGGAAAAACACTCCTGTTGCCCAATTTCACTTAATGTTAGTAAGAGAAAGTCTACAGAAATATTGCAAGGAAAAGAGAATAAATGTAGGAGGAAAAAAAAAGTGAAGATCTGCCACTTCGTTTAGTACAAAGAAAGGCATTACCCTTCAAAAATAGAGTCCGTAAAACCACAGAAGAAATTCCCAACAAGAAAGTGTGTGGTATGCGCAGAAAGCAAAAAACTACGGGAAACCCAGATACATGTGCAAGGACTGTGATTTGGCATTGTGTGTCGACCTTATTTTGAAATATTTCACACAAAAAGAAATTATTAATAACAAAAAGAACATGTATTTGCTTACAAATTGTTTTGTATTTGCTTTGTAAGTTTGAAGTATTTCTATTTGTTAATGAGTTTTTATGGCGTAGCCCAAGCGCGTCCGACTTGTCAGCGCAAAGGTCCACCATGCGCTTCAAAAGAGTTTTTATTTTAGGTGTACAATTTTTACCCCGCGTCGCAAGAGCGTCTTCTGCTTTTGGAGGCGAGAAAGGTATTCAGCACACGGGGAAAGATTAGCTCTCGTCTGGCTCAGCACAGTGGTTACGTTGGCCTGCGTTGGGCGCAGCAGCGAAAGGGTTAAAAAACACCTGTAATGATCTCTACAACTGAGCACAAGTAACCTTTTTTTTCATTGCTCTTGAAAGGTTGGTTGGCACATTTTGCTGTGGTTTACAGCTAGACTGGGATTTCTGCAACCCCCCCCCCCCCCCCCCCCCCCTCCCAGATACATCTTATTCCAACAAAACCTTAAACATTTTCTTTTTATCCTATGCTTGCTAAGGGCAGTGGATCCACCATCACACCACCTTCAAAGGGGCCTCAGAACCCACACAGGAAAGCATAAATAACACAAAATTTCAGAAATGCAATCTAGCATGACATTTCTTTACTGTGTTACCTAGGACCATGTATGAATCTAATTTGTTTATCTTTTGACTGAACATTCTATTTATTCTTCTATTCTCCACTCCTGAAATGTGTCACATTGTCAGAGCAGAAAGAAATCTATCAAACAGCCCTTCTGTTTGCTTCATTTCAAATTTTAAAAATGTTGTTAACATGTTTAACTACTCCAGTAATTGAGTTATTAGGTTTTACTGAAACATGTTTATTGCCTTCATTAGAATTTTAATTTATACTTGTGTTTTCCTTATCACCAAATATTAATTTGCAGCCAACACATTTTTTTTAAAGTGTCTTGACTCTTTTATATATAGTTGATTACCTGTCCTCCAGCATGGAAATACTGCTTAATTGTGTCCAGGGCCATATCAAGAACAGCACACTGTTTTGGACTTAAGTTTTTCTCTGCTTCCTTAGACATGTCCTGGGAAATAAATAAAATGTCCTTCTGGTAAAATGGTAAAGGCATACAAGTTAGCCTATCTATATTTAAGTTAAGAACAAACCAACATGAACTGATACAATAAAAGAAAAAAAAAACTTAACAATACATTTTGAAACTTGCTTTACTGTAAAATAAAAATAAAAAAGTAAAGTAACAAGGGAAAAACACACATTATTTATTCCTTGAATGAATGAATGAATTTCTACCCCACCAGGACATCACACAAGCGATAAACACCCGATGATACAAAGTGCCACCATGCGGATGAGGATCGCCGTGGAGAGGTCCCAGAAACCGCGTTCAGACATTTGGCCATATTTATGGCCTGCCTATATTGCGGCCCCTGGCAAAAGCCAGAGTAGGGCTTCAAATGACAAAAAATTTCGTCCTGAAAAGGACGAAACTGGATTAATTTATTCCTTGAGGTTAAATAGTAATAGTTTTCATTTAAATAATATCAGATTCAACCCTCAGAATTTTCAATAGGATGTATTGTGCCCATTGAGGTGAAATATTCAGATGTAAGTAAAAAATCAAAACCCAAAAGATCTTTTTTTTTTTCAATATATAAACCCTTAAAGTGTTAACTCCTTCATTGCCCAGCAACTCAATATGCATTTGCTAGTTTTAGCTGATAGAATATATTTTTGTGAACTTATTATGTCCCTTTGCTGTATGTAACACTTACCCACCTAGCAACAGTAGTTTTTACTTTAACCGCATTTGTTCCATAGTGCTATTGTGTTAACTCCCCTGATTCTAACACTGACAACAAAAAGTAGAAGGAAATAAGGTACTGGCAGAGTTAAAATAGTGAACAAATAAACATTTTGTGGAAATTACCAAGAAAGTGGCCTGAATGCTTTTGACTTGCTTCATGGGCGTGTTTATTGGCATCTGACTAACGTGGTTCAGCAAGATGCGAGACATATCTTCAATCTTTGCTTGTGCATTGCTAGGCAGGGGCAAGAGCTAGCATGAAAGAAAATGTAATTTGTATTAATAATGCTAACTGTTACGTTGAAAAACACAAATATTTTTTCTGCAATGTTGGCTATGCCAATAGCTACATAGCACTTATATTTCTTTTTTTTTTCCTTTAACAAATAAGAACATATTCCAGTCCTTACAGAGTGTTTTTCAGTTTTAAGAAAACTTTAACTGTTTGTATATTTTATAAAGCCACGTTGATGTCAAATTGTCCTGTAATCTCTGTGATACAGATCATGGGATTATGACATTATCCAGCCAATCAATATTATTTTTTGGCCACAGGGAATGTATTCCATTTAAAGTTTAACCATGTTTCTGCTTATTGGTTAGTCTCTTTATATAACAATTCAACCCCCCCCCCCCCCCCCCCCCCAAAAAAAAAAAAAGTATAGATGAATAAACTAGTAACAAATTTATTAGTGAACTGTGAAGAATGATACATTCATGACCCATTTGTTGTACATTTACCATGGGCAAAAGGGTTTAAAGGGTGGTTAGCATGTTGGGTTGTGGTTTACAAATAGGCTGTGATATCTGTGCCTTTTGACCAAAACGTTCAATTGCGACAAATCCTCAGTTTATTCTTTGTTCATAAAAAACTATAGCCATGTAACCCACATGGCTGTAAAAATGGATGCTAGGCACGGCCACTGTATGAGTAAAAACAAATTTTGTATTTTTGCCAGACGGTGGCCATTACATTTTTGCTCTATTTGTAGACTGAAAGGATATAGTTTCGTCACCCAGCTTCTGAGTTAAGTGCATGGCATGACACTGTGAGCTGTGAATTTGATTTTGAATGTTTATTTTGACTGTGACCTCTGTGGTGGTGTCAATTGTAGAATCAGAAATGGCATGATTCCTGTTGTTGCAATATTGGTGGTACCATTATGTGATTAAAATTGATCGCGTGTGCAACTGCTGATCTGTTGGTGACTTCTGGTACCATCCATGATGAACTACATTTCTAATATCGGACGGTTGTGTTAGCACTTCGGATGGCTACCGTATGCTTATAATGCCTGTGTATGCTAGTGCATATACTGAGACAGCAGTCTGTCCTTCTTTCCACATTCTGTGTGTTTTTCAGGAGGGGAGCAAAGATGGGGTGACCTGTTTGCTATGAAGCTAAAACTAAGATTACCTGATTAGATAGTAAATTTAAGATAATATGTAACAGACAGTTCCCATGAAACAAATATTAAATGCTATTTTATGTAAAGTAGTGTAATATCAGTGAAGTATCATTTTAGTGGAGTCATGCAGGAATGAAACACTATTTTGTCGAGAATGTAGTAAAGTATCAAATGAGTCATGAAAAACTAATAAGCAATAGTGAACCCTTTTCAGCTTTATAATA
>CAJHNH020000491.1:685000-707500 GCA_905116865.2 Candidula unifasciata
TATACTTCATTTACAGAAGTAAGTTTATTATGTTCACAGGATAAATTTGGTTTAAAAACCGTAAATTTTGCTTAAAATGCAATCAGCAGTATTTAAAATTCAGCAACAAAGAACAAACTTATGAAGCAAAACAAAAAGTAATGTACAGAATTAATTTTACAAAATAAGGCATTGCAACTTAAAAAGACATGGTTTAACCTAGCGCCCCCTTTTTTTTAAGAAAAGGGTACAGAATAGGAAGAAGCATGTTGCAGTTGTGCTCATTTATGATCCCACTACAGTTGGAAAGAAAAAACAGTAGTGGATCTAATGTACTGCTGCCCAAGCTGAATGTCATTTAATAAAGAAAAATAATTCAATATTCTTAGCATGTGGGGGGTCTGATATACAAAGATTTGGATTTTTGTCAGCGTTACAGTTAGTGCACTGACTTCAGTATCTGCTTGTATGATGTATGGGAGGAGATGGAGCACTTAATGAAGTATCTGATTGTACTTGCTGCAGCTCAAGAGCAGCAATCTAAGAAAGTAGACTGTAGCAGCTGAAGAGCAGCAATTTAAGAAAGTAGACTGTAGCAGCTGAAGAGCAGCAATCTGAGAAAGTAGACTTTAGCAGCTGAAGAGCAGCAATTGAAGAAAGTAGACTGTAGCAGCTGAAGGGCAGCAGTCTAAGAAAGTAGACTGTAGCCACTGAAGAGCAGCAATCTGAGAAAGTAGACTTTAGCAGCTGAAGAGCAGCAATTGAAGAAAGTAGACTTTAGCAGCTGAAGAGCAGCAGTCTAAGAAAGTAGACTTTAGCAGCTGAAGAGCAGCAGTCTAAGAAAGTAGACTGTAGCAGCTAAAGAGCAGAAATCTAAGAAAGTAGACTTTAGCCACTGAAGAGCAGCAATCTAAGAAAGTAGACTGTAGCAGCTGAAGAGCAGCAATCTAAGAAAGTAGACTGTAGCAGCTGAAGAGCAGAAATCTAAGACATTTGACTAGCAGCTGAAGAGCAGCAGTCTGAAAAAGTAGACTGTAGCTGCTTAAGAGCAGCAATTTGAGAAAGTAGACTATAGCAGCTGAAGAGCAGCAATCTAAGAAAGTAGACTATAGCAGCTCAAGAGTAGCAATTAGACTAGCAGCTGAAGGGCAGCAGTCTGAAAAAGTAGACTGTAGCAGCTTAAGAGCAGCAATCTAAGAAAGTAGACTAGCAGCTGAAGAGCAGCAATCTAGGAAAGTAGACTGTAGCACTTGGGAAATATCTGGATGAGCGGGTCATCATTTAGAAGCTAAACCTTTTTCTGTGATAAGTTATCCCTCACCATTTCTTTCTTGTAAGTTTGAAAATGGTTTGCTTTTACTTTCTTCTAATCTTGAAAATTATTGACTTGGCTTTCTTTAATTCTTCTTCTTCTTTATTCACACATAAAAGTATTAACATGTTGTGGTGTTGTTTACAGCTGTGTCTCGAGAGCCTCCCACACGAGCAAATAAAATAAAGACGCTGCAGGAGATGCAGTAGCTGCTGCTTGTGGGTCCCAGCCATCTAGTTTAGCCCCCTCCGCGCCGCGGAGGAGACTCTCGGCGGCGAGTTTAACTCGGCAGTTTGTTCCGTTTCTCGAAATTGTCAACAGACACTAATCCTAGTTTTCCCGCGATGTGCTCGTGACCGTAAGTGTGCAATTGACACGTGACTGAGGCTCGTAAGGATATTTTGCGGCCGCCATCTTTTGTGCCCGTTGTTCGGAGGATAGCCGAATATTTTTAGCATTACTTTCTTGTAATTATAACTTTTTACATTTTATTAGCAGTGTTTCTTCTTTGATTTTGAGTTTGTGTACTCTCCACTCCATTCATTGGGGCTTTGGTCTTATTCTAGGAAGTGAGTGTTTGCTTGCACATCCATTTTACAGACTTTTTGGTTCCTGAAATGATTCTTGGATTGCACCGACTTTAACATCTAGGGTTGAAAACACAAACTCCACTCAGCTCCTTTGTACATGCTGTCAGTTTATTCAGTTACATTTATTTCCCCATGATTCAATAATTATTCACACTTCTATCACTCGCTTATTCAGTTACATTTATTTCCCCATGATTCAATAATTATTCACACTTCTATCACTCGCGACATATTCGAACACTAACCATTCGCGAGACATAAAGACGACCTCTTCAACCAAATACAACCGCCTTCCTCGACTTCTGTTGATCCACTGACCACGAGTCTAGCTCGGGCTTCCCCTCGCTTAGTCGACTAGCCACAAGTATCTTGTGCTGTCACTTATTGCACGGACTTTCTACTTGCCACAATGTAATCATGGAGACCATGCAAAGCAGGGTCATCACAGTTCCTTGCCTTTCATGCAAATACTCTTTGGTGGAAAAAATTATGTCTAGGTTTGCAGGCTTCTGGTTTAAAAACAAAATAAAAAAACACCTGTTTCTAAGATGACCACAGAGAGGTGTAGATAAGTCTTGCCGAGTATGGGCCCTGGTGTTGGCTTCACCAGCACATGTAGCTCAGCACCTTTGCATCCCCATGAGCAGTGTTTAATGAGAATGTGTTGCTGTATTCCCCAGGGTCATCATCCAACGATGGGAGCTCATGCCAAATTCACAAACTACGCATTCGATGTCAATGAATTTATGAGGCTGATTTACAAGGCAGCGGATCATGTTCGAAGTCACCCAGAATTCCAGAGAGCTCGTGAAGAGAAATATGGCAGTGTTGAAGATGCCAATAGTGAACAAGAAACTGCAAACATAGATAGGTCTGAACTATAACTCAATGTTCTATTGTTATGTCAAAAAGATCTGAATTCCGACTATGACTACTGTAAAATTATGCTCTTCTTCATTATTGTTGTGTTGAGCGCAGACATTACAGCACTCAGGACATTCCAGTAAACACTCCGTCCCCATATTCAGCAGCCAGAGAAGAGTTCCAATGCTAGTGGCACCAGTAGCTGTTTGATTGTCTGTCTTTCTTGATAATTGTGGTGCTAAATAGGCTGGAACTGTTATCTTAACCTAGCCTTGGATAACTTTATAGTCAATCTTAACTATAACTTAGTCCTAACCTTTGATCTGTAAAGATAGGTCAGTCTGTGTTTCATTCTTATCATAGTTGTCCATAACTGATATTAAATAGCAATAATTAACTATAATATTACTTTTCTCAAGTTAAATTTCATGTTGTTTATGTAATTGTGTTTAACCTAATATTTGTTATTAAAATATTAAAAATGAAACTATTATAGTCTCATAAATATAGTTGTGCAAAATTATAGTTATACACCTCATGTACTTCTCCTGTTTATTTTATTGCCATACTTAGTCCTATAGTCCTGTTTATCACTGTGACTCCTGTTTTAGCACTTTTTTTTATTGCTATACTTAGTCCTATAGTCATGTTTATCACTGTGACTCCTGTTCTAGCACTTTATTTTATTGCCATACTTAGCCATATAGTCCTGTTTATCACTGTGACTCCTGTTCATCATTGCTTCAACTCTTTCAGTATCAGACTCACAATGCACACAGTTCACCAGTTTTTCAGAAGCTACAGTGTTCATGCTGTGTGAGATGTTCTCGGCATGTAGCAAGCTGTTCTGTAGAGAGAGAGAGACTGAGCCATGTGGGATAAAACCCAGTGCAGTGAAGTCGATCTTCTCAACTTTAACCATGTGTTTCTTTGTAGTTCTAAAGATCTGATATTTTTTTTGTTCAGGTGAATGTTATATTAACTCATTGTATTTGAAATACCAGTTCCTCTTTCATAGCCTGTTTTTGAACTGCTTCAAGCCTAAATGTTTATTAATTACTTTCAAGTCAAAATCTTCAGTACCACTAGGTACTGAAGGAGTTAGCTAAAACTGTCAAGTCCACTTCTCTGTGCCTTTTACCAAAGACTTTGTACTGTACTGGTTTCACTTCATTGAAACAGTCAGCAGTTACTTTGAGGCACCAATTCCAGTTGTGCCGGACAGTCTTCTTCTTCAGCAAACTTATATCAGGAGGGTGGTAGTAGCCTTGACGAAACCTGTCAAAACTTATATCAGGAGGGTGGTAGTAGCCTTGACGAATCCTATCAAAACTTATATCAGGAGGGTGGTAGTAAGTAGCCTTGACGAAACCTATCAAAACATATATCAGGAGGGTGGAAGCCTTGACGAATCCTATCAAAACTTATATCAGGAGGGTGGAAGCCTGGACGAAACCTATCAAAACTTATATCAGGAGGGTGGTAGCCTTGACGAAACCTATCAAAACTTACATCAGGAGGGTGGTAGCCTTGATGAAACCTATCATGCAGTCCAGATATTCTTGTTTAGCAAACAACTTTCCTTGAGGTTGGAGCAGGCCAGATTGCTTCTCTGTTAGCAGCATAGTTTACAGTGTTGAAGTACATGCACAGAATTGTTCAGGTGCCTTGTTGCAGGGACACATTTCTGTGTTTCCTACATCAGAAAACTTCAACGTATGTGGTGAAATCTCTTGTGCCCTGTCCTTTGAATGTGACACATTGTCCCTGTCTAAAGAGGTGATGAAGCGAATCTTGGGGAGAAAATTTGATATGTGTATCCAGTACATTTCTTCAGTACTACTTATTAATGTCTCAGGCTTTTGATGGATGTGGTTTTTAGCATGTCTGTAACTCTTTTGAGATCCATATTCTTCTTCTTATAGTCTATGCCGTGTGGCATTGATAGTCATGTCTATTCACAACCTTCTGTCTCATGTACTTTCAGTCAGTTTTGACACAGGTGGTCTTCCAGGCCACAGTGTCAGACTGTCCAGCATCTTCTCTCTTGATCTCTTTCACCCTCCAACTTTTCCGCCGTTATCATTTACTCCAGCTTTCTCCTTCTCATGACATGACCAAAGAGTATAGTCTCCTTCTTATTTGAGTGATCAGTTCTCTTCATTAATCTTTTTTGTTCAAAACATCTGTTTGTCATCCGGGGTATTTACTTCATTAGTCTTCATAACCACATTTCCACCACTTCTACAAATTTATTCACCAATCGTCCAACCATCCATGATTCAATAAAGTCATTACTTTGAAGTTGTTCATCCATCACCAGTGATGAAGACCACTTTTATTTAAAGTAGTAATGATCAGTAATTATAAGTACAAAGGTGGCTGATTAGTCCTAAATGAGTCCGGAAAGTTCTTGAGCACTGCGGATAACAGGGGGAAGCCGCAGTAGGTGTGGGATTAGCGATACAGTTCTTTCAAGTCTGCCTCTGTTTCTCTGGATATACAACCTCTGTTGCCTGGCAGTCTGATGCACCATGCCTGAGGGATGTACGCCATCCAGAATGGTCCTGTGCGGCAGCATCTCATGTTGCTGTGTTGATGCCAAAAGAACTGAGAGCAGTTTTGTATCAACTTTAAAATAAAACCTGTCCGGAATAAAAAAAGTGGTCATGTAGCGTAGTGGCTAGATGCTTGCCTGCCGACCCGAAGGTCTTGGATTAAAATCCTCTAGTCAGCATTTTTTTCAAAAATGACCTTGGCTCCCAGGTCAGCCCAACATATAATGGGTACTAGGAAATGGGAAGGAAAGGCAGCTGCCATTATGTGACCACATCACCCATTGTATACCAATTGGTCTATAAAGATATTAGTTAAGCATCATGTGCTTGATGCGCCAGTGGCCTAAAAAGGGCTTTTACTTGAGGAAAAGAAAAATTAACTGTCTGGGAATTAGAGTTAAACCAATGCCACTGCAAGGATCAACAAATCTGTTAACTCATTTCTGTGCTAGCAGTCATGCCTTTAAAATAATAGTCGGTAGCAGCAAAATTATCCACTGTCTGAAATCTGAAGAATTACAAACAACTTGCATTGCACTGATTGGTAGAACAGTTTCATACCGTAGAAGCAGTGAAATGAATAAATTGTTTTCAACCTCTTCTATGTTTTATTTAAAATAAACCTAAACGAATGCTGTTAATGAAAGTAGCCGTCCTCTGTAAGTCTTCCAGGCGACATGCAAAGTTATTTAGGATATGTATGTATTATGAGCAAAAATGATCAAATAATTATTGCATGGAACTGTATTGATACCAAGGTCACTGCCGCAAATTTTGCTAACATTTGATGCATCTGTATTGAGCTCACATGTTCATCAGGACTTCTACCTAGTCCTTACACTGGAAGCAATAGATATTGTGGAACCAGACCACCATAAAAACATTTATTTACTATGTATCCGAAGAAGACACATAGAGACAGATTATTAAAATAGGTAAGACATTTCATGGGCTAGAGAACCTATGGTCCATTGGCATTGAGTGTTGAATTAAGAATCAACATCAGAGCACTCGGGACACTCCCGTAAGCTCCGCCCCTGCCTCCCCCAAACTTCAGGAGCAAGTGAAGAGTTTGTTCCGATGGTGACCCCCATGTGGGCTCTGGGGCCCTATTGTGGGGAAAACAAGAATAGACCCACTGCCTCCCCAAAAGCACGTCGTAAGAGTCGACTAACTGGGGAGCTTCCTATGAAGTCTAGAGTGCATCTGCCTGAGAGGCAAGGAACCAGCAGTCTGCATTCAATTGAATCATTGGAGCAGGACTGCAGTCTAGAAGTGGACGAACAACCAGAACTTTACGCCAGAGTGTACAGCTGGTGAACAAGAAGAAGAAGTTCCGATGGTACCAGTAACTGTCTGATTGTATCAACTTTCCCTTGAGTTCCATTGGCAATAAAAGCAAATATAAAATTGGTGTATTTGCTAAATGATCATAATGGACAATCAGCATTAAATGCTTGAAAAGTTCACAATCGCTACTCTTCTTTTGTTGTCTCACTAATATCAGGTTGTAGCCCTGTGTTGTTGTTTACTCTATTGTCTTGTGAAAAATTTGATGGCTGATTATCAGTCTACGCCTCTGATCTGTTCTATCTTGTGAAATCCTTTTGAAATCATAGGTAGAATCTAGTCCAACACTTCTAGCCTCTTTCAGCAGTGTTTGTCTTAAAGTTTCTCATGGACCTCCTTAGCTCCTTATCTAATTTGTTTGCCATTTCAATACATCTTTAGTGATTCTCTGTCCACTTCTCCTCAGGATATGTTTAGTATATTAGTCTTCTTTTTTCTTCTTCTGCTGATCATGTCAGTTCTGTATTGGTTGACCAACATTCCTGTGTACCTTACAGACTTTATAAGTTTCGCAGACACATTCTTAACAAGGCTACACTGATCCCACCAGTGTCATTGTAATCAGCAATATGACCTTGATATTCAGCAGCATTTATCACGTCTGCTGAATCCATTGTGTACTCATTTGGATGATTATTTTATTCCGACAGACTAAATTGGATGGTCATGTTAATGTTAAAAGTTAATCAAATCAGATGGTTTGTTGATGTTTAGACTAAATCTGGATGGTTATTTCATTCAGACTAAATTGGATGGTTATGTTGGTGTTAAAATTGACCAGATCAAAGGATTTTTTGATGTTTAAACAAAATGAACTCATGTTTAATGCCATTGTCGTCAGGTATCTGGCCAAATGGCTTGACCTGTTATGCTTTTCCACACCTCTCTTGTTCTTGAAAAATAAAATGAATTACTATGCTAGTGTAAAGTGCAATTAATAAATAAATTTAAACATGTGGCATTTTTTAATGTTTTATTCGTATTTGCAACAAAATGTGTGCGCATTTTCTGAAGCTTGTGCTGTGAACAAATTTGGTGCTTGTCATTTTTTAACATTGCTCGAAGTGGCTCTTCATCTTTATTCTCTTTCAGCTATTTCCTTCTTCATGTATATTTTACTTTAACACATACATACATTCTCCCTCCCCCCCCCCCACCACTCCATTCCCTTACTCACTGCCACAAACCCCAGAGAGGGAGAGCTCCATAACACCTGCAGTCATATATCAAAGATCAAAACCCACAGAGAATGAGGCAAAACAGCTCTTAGCCATTTTACCACATAGACCCTGTACATAAAAACCTTTATTTATCTTAAGGAAACAAAAGTCCCTCTTCTTAGTATTTGGGTAACATCTTCATCAAAACTGTAACAAACAGCACACTTATGCTATCATATTGAACAGATGTAAAGTCTCAAATGCAGATATGAAATGAAATGGAATTTGATGTCAGAGATAATTATGCAGCAATTGCAGAATTAAATGCTTTGGAAATTCTCCCTTCCTTGACACAAGTGACAGGAATCAGTGGATGGTCAGATTTCTTCAGGTACTCCTGGGCAATTTAGAAATAAACAAGTGTTGGTGAATTATACATTGCATGTGCAAGAATGTCAGATAGTTATCATGTTGCACTGTTTCAACTTAAACAAAGAATAGGTATAGTGAAGAAGTGTCAGTTGAAAAAAAAAATGTTTTTTAAGAGTGACAGGGTTTTAACTTAAACAAAGGATAGGTATAAAATGAAGAAAGGCATGAGATTATTAAGAATGACAGTGTTTCAGCTTACACACAGAATAGGTATAATGAATAAGTGTCATTTGATTATTGAGTGTGTGTTTCAACTTATACAAAAAATAGGTAAAATGAAGAAGTGCCAGGTGATTTTTAAGAGTGACAATTTTTCAGTTTGAACAAAGGATAGGAATGATGCAGCAGTGTCACATGCTTTTTAAGAGTGGTAATGATTAATCTTAAAACAAAAGATAAATGTAATGAAAACATGTCATGTGTTTGTGTGTGTGTATAAGGACTATAGTTATAGAGTTGGTGCTTTTACCCAGTGCTCTCAGCTGACAACCAGCTACCTGGTATAGAGAGAATGATAAGAGCCAGATAAGATAAAACCCAGGGCAGTTAAATCAGTCTTTTTGCTTTTAAACACCCTTTAATATGTGCTTATGTATAAACATGCTTCACACATACAGACAAGACTTACATGTGCATACACTAGAGCATTTTTCTGTTCATTTTCGGTGGTGTTTGTCCCAACCCATACAAACAGTTCTGACTTCGCATCAAAAATGAACACGTCCTGTGGACAGAAACATGTTTATATAGTCTGATGCATCCTCTATGTTCTGTTTCTTCCCTCTGCTTCTGTGGGGTCTAATTAATTGATGTCAGCCATGCGGAAGACCTGGGGTTGACCCCTGGTAAGGTGACGGACACTTTTCTGTTGGGGGGAAACTTAACATCCTAACCTGTACAGTCTGTGGCGACAGCACTATCCATGCGCCCCTACATCCTCAGGGCACAACCCCTAGTCTACATTCCCCTAAAAAGTGTTACATACAGATAGTAGTAGTGAGAGTTTATTTCTGTTACTGTATCGATGGCTGCAAAGGCACCCCTGTATCGATGGCTGCAAAGGCACCCCTGTATCGATGGCTGCAAAGGCACCCCTGTATCGATGGCTGCAAAGGCACCCCTGTATCGATGGCTGCAAAGGCACCCCTGTATCGATGGCTGCAAAGGCATCCCTGTATCGATGGCTGCAAAGGCACCCCATTATTATTATTTTAAAAATACAAATTGTAAACTAGAGCAGTGTTATCAGAAATGGGAAAAACAGAATACAGTGCTGCAGCAGAGTTCTACAATCTGAGGAATTCCAAGGCGAAAGTTAAAAATTTTTCTGGTTGTTTCCCCCGCCTGTTTTGGTTAAAGGTAAAGGCAGTTCCATAGCAGATATACTGCTGTTTGGGTGTGATTTATGAGGTAAATGACCAGCTCCTTCATCATCACCTGTCCTTCACAGAGAGTTATCGTAAAACTTCCGGAAACTATCTTATAGTTCGAAAGGATCAGATTATGGTACACCAGGAAGGTAACCTGGTCAACAAATGCCTGCAGAAGTCGGATGTGTCAGCCGAAAAGTGCAAATATCACAGTCATTCTGTTAACAAGCAGAACACAGTTACATCCTTGGATGAACGCAGAAGAAGGGCTGTTCAAGTAAGTTTAATCATGGGACAAACTCTTCTGGATTGTGCAGGGGCTGATTGTTTGTGCACCAGTTCTTTCAAATGGGACAGTGAGGGATATTTCATTTTGATTTACACTGGCACAGGAACGGAGCAAATATGGGGTGACCCGACTGCAGTGAAGTTGAAACCTCAACTATGACTACATTATCTATACCAGATCCTTTATTAGGCTGTGAAGTTTCACATAAATAAGGTCATGGTACATGTGGGTAAGTTAAGTCTCATTACTCTCAGCCATCACAAACAGTGTCTTCCCTGTTTGGGTCCGAGACTCCACAATAGGAGGGAAAAAATAGACCCACTGCCCCCCCCCCCCAGCATGTGAACATATGGCAAAGCACCAGTAAATTAGTTAAAGTAAAAATCTTGAGATGTGCATTTTTTCCTGTGGCAACTTACGGTTGTGAATCCTGGACTCTCCCTCAATTATTGAAGAAAAAGATTGGAGCTTTTGAATTCACATGTTACAGAACAATCATCAGAATACCATGGATCAAGAAGAGGACAAACATCGAGACACTCTACACGAGTTAAACACCGAGGAGACAGTGGCTCGTAAACAGTGTCCTGTACTGAAAGTTGAAGTATCTTGGCCACATCAAACATCACGGTGGCTTGCAAACGACGGTGATGGAGGGTGCAGTTTGGTGAAAGTGAGGCAGGGGTCGACCACTGCGAAGATGGATACAGGACATTGAAGATGCATTGGCATTGAAAGCTCATGGGGCTGGGGAGCTGGCTAGGGAAGAGGGATACTTTCAGGTGTGCCGCAAAGAGAGCAACGTTCTCTAAAGGACATGCCGATTGATAAATGAATGAATGAATGAGGGATGTTTCCCTCGAAGACTTGCTGTAAACCACAACACATCTTTCGGGATGAACACAGGATGAGGAGCAGCAGCCCATTTACTGCCTCGTAAACAGGCACACTAATCGGCACGTTCAGGCCTCCTGGTTTTTAATAATTTTGTTAAATACACTAACAGTCTTCTTATCTCTCTCATACACACAGCATTTAGCTACAGTTTACTACAAACCATTCTACAAACCAGCTTCCTAGCTGATGAAAAACTAAATTGTAACATTATGTAATGACTTAATTTCAAAACAAGTTAGTTGTGTAACCTTATAGAACATTGCAGAACCAACCCCAGCTTTTTTTTTTTTTTTTTCCTTTTGGTTTCACTAGGCAATTTTATGTTCATTAGTTTAGCATTGCTCTTGAATGGTCAGCTATTGATACCATTATCAAAATAAAAGCAAAGCAGTCTGCTTCAAAGTTGGTTTCTGGGAGTTACAAATAATTTTCAAAATAGTTGCCTTAATGAAGTTTTCACCTGAGAATCAAAGTCACTTTCCTGAATACTGCCAGTTTTTTCTAGTGAGAAGCTGAGATTTCCAGATTCATCAGATAGCCTGGAAGAAAAGCACATAGGCTACATGATCAGTAATAAGAATTCAAACAATGCTTTTTAAAACACACTGTGCTTGTTGCAAGACCACTTTTTCCAGCAGTGTATAAACTGCCACCCTTCATTCCAGTGATAAAAGTTACTTGTTATCCATATAGCTGGTGTTATAGTTCCAGATTTCTCCATTATTTAATTAATTCAAAATTCATGTCGTTTTACTTCTGTCAGTGCCAAGCAGATGTAACTTTTAACTAATTCGGTTCTAGAACTTGTTACTTTCAGTAATCAATATTTGGATGTGCTGAAGTAACATATTAAAACACTTCCACATGTGGGTTCCGGGGCTCTCTTGTAGGAAAAACAAGAATAGACCGACTGTCTACCTAAAAGTATGTCGCAAGAGTCGACTTATTGGGAGCTTCCTTCGAAGTCAGTGTGCATTTGCCTGTGAGGCAAGGAACCAACATTCTGCATACAGATGAATCTGTAAAACAGATGCGCACACAACAGTCAGGTTCTGAAACAGGACTACAGTCCCGAACAACCAGAAATTTCTGCAGGATTTAACAGCTAGTGAATGCGATTAAGAAGAAGATTGTAACACTATGAGAAAGGAGTTTAAAAAAGAAAAAAACTGGAGTTGAGTGGGAGAATTTAAAACAGGATAGACTGGGGGAAAAAAAGGTTGAGGAAAGTGTATAATATTAGGTGAAGTCAATAAACTACTGATAGGAACATAATTATGATATTTAAAATCTTTGTAATTTAATGAGTGAACTGTTCCAATTTCGCACAAGAATAACAAAGAGTTCAAACAATCAAATTACAGTTCTTTTGCATCTGGGTCGTTGATGATTTTTTTTTTTTAAAGACTTATGTTCTTTCCTATCAACTTATACACACCATTCGATAAATAGTAAATGCATTTCTTTCTTTAAACAAAATATTAAAAGAAATCACCTGTAAAGTTCTTTGGTACTGTCTGTCGATGAGAAGTCTTGCTCCTCTTCCATTTCTTCTGTCAACAAACTCAGGAACTCATCCTGTGAAATTAAATAATTATTTCCAGACATTTAGCTAGATAATTTGTTGTTTATATGTACACACTGTGTCATATGTTTGTACTACTTGTTGTTTATTTGTACACACTGTCATATGTTTGAATTACTTGTTGTTTGTATGTACATGTTGTTATATGTTTGTACTACTTGTTATTTATATGTACACACTGTCATATGTGTGTGCTACTTGTTGTTTACATACACTGTGTCATATGTTTGTACAACTAGTTGTTTATATGTACACACTGTGTCAAATGTTTGTACTACTTGTTTTTGTGTAAACACTGTGTCATATGTTTGAACTACTTGTTTATATGTACACACTGTCATGTTTGGACTACTTGTGTTTATATGTACACACTGTCATATGTGTGTGCTACCTGTTGTTTACATACACTGTGTCATATGTTTGTACTACTTGTTGTTTATATGTACACACTGTGTCAAATGTTTGTACTACTTGTTGTTTATATGTACACACTGTGTCAAATGTTTGTACTACTTGTTGTTTATATGTACACACTGTCATATGTTTGTACTACTTGTTGTTTATATGTACACACTGTGTCATATGTTTGTACTACTTGTTGTTTATATGTACACACTGTCATATGTTTGTACTACTTGTTGTTTATATGTACACACTGTGTCAAATGTTTGTACTACTTGTTGTTTATATGTACACACTGTGTCAAATGTTTGTACTACTTGTTGTTTATATGTACACACTGTGTCAAATGTTTGTACTACTTGTTGTTTATATGTACACACTGTGTCAAATGTTTGTACTACTTGTTGTTTTTGTGTAAACACTGTGTCATATGTTTGAACTACTTGTTTATATGTACACACTGTTTGGACTACTTGTGTTTATATGTACACAGTGTCAAATGTTTGAACTACTTGTTGTTTATATGTACACACCGTGTCATATGTTTGTACTACTTGTTGTTTATATGTACACACTATGTCATATATTTGTACAACTAGTTGTTTATTTGTAAGCAGTAAGGGGAGCTGCCGTAGTGTAGTGGCTAGACTTTGTAGTGTAGCGGCTAGACTTTGTAGTGTAGTGGCTAGACTTTGTAGTGTAGTCACTAGACTTTTAACTGCATATCTCAAGGTCGTGGGTTCAGCTCCTGATAGAGCCAGAATTTAAACCCCCCCCCCCCCCCCAAAAAAAATGACTTCTGCTCCCAGTTCGACCTAGCCTTAAATATGTACCAGGTAGATTTCTGGGAAGTAAAGGCGGAAGACATGATGTTGACCACATCACCCACCGAGTGCTGATCGGTCTATAAAATTTAGGTGGAGACCTATATACCCAATAAGCCCGAAGGTGTGGAAAAGATCCTTGACTATATCTGCAATATGAAATGCTCCTCTTCTTCTTTACGTGTATCTCCCCATTTTCCTCACTTGATTCCTTTCCTCCTTCCCCTCTCCCTTCTCTGTATCTTTTCCCTCTATTTGTGCCCCCATCTCTGTCTCATTCTCTCTCTGTCTGTCTCATACATTTAAGTATGTCTCATTCTCTTCCTCACTTTGTCTCTCTCTCTCTCTGTCTCTCTCTCTCTCTGTCTCTCTCTCTCTCTCCTTCTCTCTCTCTCTCTCTCTATTTCTCTCTCTTTGCCTCATATATTTAAGTACTCTGGCATTGAAGAAATCCTGACTGAATAAAATCACGGTAAAATAATTAAAGTACTTCCTGCATAAGTAGAGACATCTTTATTAAAGGATATTTTCGAGTAAAAAGTGGAAGAGTTTGCTAAATGAAGACAGTGCTACAGGTGAGCTGACAACAACAAGAGATGAACTTGCATAAATGTGGGCTGGAAACTCGTACGGGCCGAATGTGTATGGATTCACACCAATACGGTATTTGAGGACAATGACCAGATTACAGTGACAGACAGACAAGGGAAACATGGACTCACATCTTCCGATCCTTCATCAAGAACGTCAGCTTTTGGCTTGCCAGCTCTCTCGTTCACAATTCCTTGCATGTATTGTCGGGCCTACCATACGAAGTAATGAGAACTGTGGTTACCGTTGTAAACAGCATTAATTAGGGAAACACGAATATGTTTTACATATGTTGAGTGAATCTGATTCAAAAACTGACCTCGCATCACTCATGACATTTGCGTATGTGACCCATCCTCAGCTTTAGCAGCGAACAAAGGGTTGCAATGCTGTATCATTATACCTGATTATATGTTCGTCTTGCGTTTCCCATGAGTGCAGAGTATCAGCCAGACCCCCTGGTCACTTCCAGCCGCACCATTCTCTCCAAAACCCAATGATCTGTTCGTGCTCCACGTCGTTTACTTGCTCCCAAGGGTCCTTCCCACATCTAGCGTGTCATGCATCCAGTCATCACCAGCTAATCTGTCTGCCAATTATTTTCCCGCAACACCTGCAGTTCCTGCAGAAAACAAAATCCTAAGGACTCCAGGGACCTCTGAAGCAATGCTTACCACAATGAACGGATCATGCTTTTCTCATCATGCTCTGTAAATCTGTTACAATCACAATGTTGGGTTCTTTATTAATATATTACCCCAGATGACGTCACAGGACAGTCCAACGTTTTAGACGGCTTCCTGATGCTTTTAACGACCCCAAAACATCTAGAACTGGTCCTAACCCCAACTCACCCACGTGCAGCCTATTTACCACCCCCTGAAATATTAGACTGTCCCGTGACCTGTGGATTTACCATATTTGGGGTAGGATATTAACAAAGCACTCAACGTTGTGTTCAGCTGGTACTCAAAGCAGCAAAAAGCTGATGTAACTGTCTGCATCGCCAGTCTCAAACAAGAGGTTATGGTATCATATCCTTAGCTTTATTGCACTGAACGACGTTTTATTCGCTTTTGCATTGAACCCCATGCACTTTTGTGTATACAAGTCAGGGAAACTTGCGAACAATCAAAAATAGTTCAAGTTAGTCATCCCTCACAAGGCTCATTTGCTATTATTAATAGAAAATTATATTCACCAGAATCGTAACATCAGCAGAAGCATTATCATTGTCGTGAGTCTCTCCTGCTATCGATCCAGATGTAGCCAGACCCCGGCAGTTAAACCAAAGCTAAGTAGTGATAATGTCATATCTATGTACCTTATGACCTAATGGTATGGTACTAACCAGGGGTGTCGTAACGTGTGGGCTCAGGCACGGCCATCTCTAGAGACGGCAGTGTCTGGCACCTTGAACATCCCCCCCCCCCCCCCAATTAATTCAGGCGACCTGAACCCCACAATAATCTTTGGGGACGGTGAGGGGATGGGGGGGGGGGGGCAGCACCTGCAATCTCCTCCTCCCCCCACCTCTTAGCAAAATTGAGAAGGGACTAAATCTTCCCTCTAACCTTATATAGAGTTCTCTTGTTGAAGTTAGTTTTATTTGAAATATTTTTTATATTAATTTGCCGCCTGGTGTATAATAATAGTAATAATAATGATAATAATACAAATATTGTTATTACTGAGCATTTAAGCGGGGCTCAAGCCACACAAGAGCCGTCCGACTTAAAAAATTCTTTGTGATGGCACCCCTGCTACTAACCCCATTTGTGTATACTGTATACGCCATTCGGAACTCAATGAGGGGTCTAGTCAGCATCATATCTGACGACTTTGCTTTCTAAAAATGTCCTAAATCTCTAGTCTCCACAGAGCCTAGTGGCGTGATTGTTTGTTTCACGAAAATGGGGTTTAGGTTTTCAACAACAGATCAACGTCATGGCACAAGGGTAGTAACACATAAGTGCTCCGTTCTACTTCTAACCTTAGCCCGAGTCCAAAGAATCTCAGCGCAGTCTACGAACTTTGTGTTACCGGCAAGATCCTTGAATACTTTGGGTCCGGGCAGAGCCGTTAGGCTACTTTTTTAGATTTCCAACTGCCAAGGGAATTTTTTACGTGCGCAGCAATACACACTGGCGTCCGATCTTACTACCCAGAGACCAGGGAAAATTATTAGAAGTCCCTGAACCCGGGACCTCCAGCACTCGAGGCAAGTCTCTCCAGTACACCCACGTCTTCAGGGCCTCAGTTGGACTCACCATATTTTTCTTTATTGTCCACGTTTCTGTGCCACAAAGTACTCGTAGTTTCAACATACAGCAGATCAGTAATACCATGAATTGGAAGTCTCTTCATACCTTGAATCGCTCATCCTTGTTGCTGCCGGAACCATTCCATTGCCACAGCTGCAGCCCGAGATCAAGTATGTACACATCAGTTTTGTCCAGCAGCTCGGGGTTACGAGCCACCTGTCAGCAATATACGAATTCAGTCAGATTACGTTAGCGTTAGTGGGTGTGTGTGTGTGGGTGTGTGTGTGCGTGCATGCTCATGTGGATGTGTGTGTGTGTGTGTACACATGCCAAAACTATTTGTCCTTATGAATTACAAAGGAACACACTGCATAAAAATCGATCTAAAACATCTTTACAAGTATGGGCTTTGTGACATCATTGTGTCTCAAACTGTCCGTTCTGTCTTCGTTAATTGTAATTTTTACTTTGGTGAAAAAAGTTTGTGAGCGAAAGGTCTTTTGTTGCTTCCAACAGTGTTCCTATAAAACCAGGGCTTTTTTCCTAGAAACAAAATGTGACAGTACTCACTACACAGTATCAACAAACTGTGCCGGTACTGTGTACGACAAGAAAACAACCCTGACTTAAACGATCTCTCTTATTTTACTTCTAGCGTTTTCAGTTTTACCTACTGTTCTTTTTACCAACAATGCCGCGTGGGTTTAGTAACTTGTCTGTCAACAACTCCTTGTGCCGTGTACAGCCAAACGTTTCTGATACAGATGTCCATCTAAGCATGATACCAAATCACTAAACACCTCTTTCGACGTCTCTCCTTTCCTTCGGCTTGCCATAGTCAGGCGTACTTCCGTTTTCCCCTTCTTAATAAGTAAAGTTTTCTTGACCATATTCTGTTGACCATCGACCCACCCAACATGGACTGCTCATTAATCAGTAACGAATCAATAGCTCGACAGGGTTGTCTGCCTTCATGCTGCTATTGAAGGTTTACCACCCTGAGATTTAGTTTAAAAACTATCTTAATCAGGAGGCAAACTAACAAGGCAGACCATAGATACCCCGTTCAACATCTAAAGACGTTATAAATAGGGCACCTGTTGCTATTTTTTCTGTGAAATGCCTGATGCAGTTAAATTGTAAAATAACAACCAAATGGGAACAGTCATGGCCATTTTGAAGGTGGGTACTCACAGGCGTGAGAAACATATAGCTAAAAAGAAATCGGTAACCTAAAACAAAATAGAAAGATCAACATATTTATATTACATGTTTACCTCATTAACCTTGACGCCGTGTCTGTCGCCATGAAAATGAAGCAGTCTGGGCTGGTAATCAACTGGCCGCACTTGCCTAAAACCGCTTTCCGCTCCACCTCTAAGAAGCCTGGAAAAATTGTTACCACAGAACTCAGAAAAATTAGCAATAAATTATACAGGATCGCCTCGACTTACGACTGAGTTAGGTTCTGACTAACAGGTCGCAAGTCAAACTGTTCGTAAGTTGAAGGGATATTTTTCAACACTATTTTATTCAAAAGCGTTTTTAAAATTGTACATAAAACACAAACATTCAATCTATTTAAGCATAATTATTTTACGTAATGTGAAAAATTTATGTTGAAAAGGTTGTTTGCAAGATCGAAAGGTGTGTTCTCATATTGTACCACGTAATGAATGCAGTAAAACTTGGTTCAGTAAGCAACCACAATCTTGCAGACGACATTCGTCGTCAAGATAAGCAATGGGATGCTAGTCTGAATGCCTGCGGCAACTTCTTTTGTTCAATCCGCGATGCAAAACTAATTCTTCTTCTTCTTCTTCGCGTTCACCAGCTGTAAACTCTGGCGGCAAGTTCTGGTTGCTCGTCCACTACTGAACTGCAGTCCTGCTCCAGAACCTGAGTGTTGCGTGTGCATCAGTTTTACAGATCTTATTCTCTTGAATAAAGACTGTTGGTTCCTTGCCTCTCCGGCAGATGCACTCCGACTTCAAAGGAAGCTCCCCAATTAGTCGCCTCTTACGACATGCTTTTGGTGAGGCAGTGGGTCTATTCTTGTTTTCCCTACAATGGGGCCCAGGAACCCACACAGGGGAAAACTAAATCAAAAAGAATGCTGTGTTTAATTCTTCCAAACATAATGATGTTTCTTTTCTACTTTTGTAATGAAGCCACTGGGGCAGCTTTTCAAATGAACGCTCGTTATCTAAAAACACGATATTTCCAGAAGTCTATCACTCTATTTAAAAAAATAATAATAATAATAATTATATAGTTTTTACAATTCGTCAATAAGTGATCGAGCAAAAGCCTTGCAATATATTCCTAGACTAAACGTCTGTTTGCTTTTTCATGGAAAGATAAATTTCGAGTCGGCAAGTTGTCCACAAATAATGATGACATAAGCTACTGGAGCGGCTCCAAACCTTTTACGAGTCACCATCATATTTTACAGAGACACGTGAATGAATGAATGAAGGAATGAATTAGGGAATGAATGAAGGAATGAATGAAGGACATCCCTGCACTCGGGACATTCCCACGCGCTCTCAGTCTCCTTCCTTATTAGCCAACGATGAGTCAATATGCAAACAGTACAAACTGCAACCCGATAAAAAGTCTGCCTGTGTTCTTCCCTGTGTAGAATATGTTCCAGAGCATCTGCTCACCGCCCTCACCCCTTTTCATGAATTAGTCTGTCAATTTATGGATGCTTGGGTCTGTTCTATTGCCTGTACACTTGACCCCAGAGAGCCTTCACCACCTCCACTTTATCATAGAGTAGCTCACCACCCAGAGGAGTGTCAGCAACCAATCTATACGCGCGCTCATGAGTCCGTCTACCCTAAGTTCCTGGACATGATATGCTGCTGATCTGAATCTTATCAATCTATACAAGCCACTCTACGCGTGGGGTGTCTGTTTCTGTTTTCCGAAGCATGCTTTGTCCATTACAAACATGTTGGGCTGTGCTGCTCTCCGGCCATAGGAAAGCTGCCGGTACTGCCTTCACCTCCATTCTCATAGTGCATGTTGTTACGCTGTACTCGAAGCTCTCTGTTTTCAAACAGTGTTCATTCACCCTACCTACTCTTTCCACCGCTCACTACATATCCATCCGTGTATACAACGATGTCTACTGGGATTGCATTTTCATTGATCAGCTCTTGTCCCGATGCCTTTGTTTAACCAGACGTCCTTTCCCGGAACCCTCGGTCCACAGTAACTATCACACTGTGCAAGGCTGTTTTGCTGGGTGGCATTCTAACTATCACACTGTGCAAGTCTGTTTTGCTGGGTGGCACAGTAACTATCACACTGTGCAAGTCTGTTTTGCTAGGTGACACTGTAACTATTACACTGTGCAATTCTGTTTTGCTGGGTGCCACTGTAACTATCACACTGTGCAAGTCTGTTTTGCTGGGTGCCACTGTAACTATCACACTGTGCAAGTCTGTTTTGCTGGGTGCCACTGTAACTATCACACTGTGCAAGTCTATTTTGCTGGGTGGCACTGTAACTATCACACTGTGCAAGTCTGTTTGGCTGGGTGCCACTGTAACTATCACACTGTGCAAGTCTGTTTTGCTGGGTAGCACTGTAACTCATTCTGCAACGCTGTAGACGTTGGACTCAAAATTTCTGTTCATAATGATGAATTCATTGCAAAAGTCAGAAAACGGATACAAGAGGTCATTGTTTTACTGTGAGGATGATGGCAGATGAATCTTTTGTTAATAGAGAGACCATTCATAACATTTTAGTGCAAGATTTTGGCTCCCCAAAAAGTTGCTTGACGGTCTGTTCCACATTCGTTGTCTCATGACCAAAAACACCAGCGTGTTGAGTACCCAAGAGAAATCATCAAAACAAGAATTTTTAGCTTCCCCCCTCCCCACCCCCACCGTGTGTTCTCAGCCTTCCAACCTATTCCCCAGACTTGTCTCCATGTGATTATTTTCTATTCCCAAAATTAAAGTTACAATTGAAAGGACGCTTCTTTAACGATACTGATGACATCCAAAGGGCCGTAACATTGGCTTTAACAACCATAACAACAGAAGAACTACAGAGGTCGTGCCAGTGTTTGTTAGATTGTGCCACTTGCTGTATCAATGCACAGGGGGCTTACTTTGAATCAGATACAAGTTACATCAACAACTGTTGATTATTTTAATTTTTATGGAAGCACTACTTAATTGACGGACCTTGTGTGTTGCATCTGGAACTACGCAAAAGATGCAATCAACAATTAAAGAATCAAAACAAACTATTATAATTATAAAACAGTATGATTATTTAAAAAAAAAAGAAATTATTATATCTGATTACAAAAACAATAACATAACAAACGGGTAAAGCTCTTACTCAATTGTCTTGAAATATGATCGGAAGAGTTCAGACTCATGATCTTGAACTTCACGATGTTGGATGGGAACGTCGTCAAGTAGAGTGTCTAGTTCCACTGTCTTGTAGGCAGCTGTACCGTACTCATCCTAGTAAACGGGTTGTCGAAAGAAATATTACAAGAGATGACTTCATCTAGGTCTGTACAAAGCAAAACATCTTTTAAACTGTTCTATTCTGTGTTTTTGGAAGTTCATTTTTCGCAGTCGGCGCCAATCTCAATTTAATCCCTCGCTCTGAACTTTACTATTGATTTGCACTCTGCGCTGCAAATTGAACGACTGATTATCTTAGAGCTTTGTGTATCATCCATCAATATTCCTTCTTGTACAGTAGTCAACAGTAGGAGTCCGGTAGGACTGCCTCCTATCTCCAACATTGTTTAACATCTTTTTAGAAAGGATTATGACTGATGCACTAGAACAACATCAAGGGACAGTTCTTTTATGAGGTCGAACTATAACAATCTTTAGGTTTGCAGATGATATTGATGGGTTGACCGGAGAAGAACAAGATCTAGTCGAGCTTGTAAATTTACTCGATGAAACATTACTCAAGTATGGCATGGAAATAAACGCAGAAAAAAAGTAACTGGCAGAATTTCACCAATCTATGTTAAAGGCCACAAATTAGAACAGGTGACTCATTTCAAATATTTAGGATCCATTTTAAGTGACCTGGAATCAAGACCAGAAGACATGTCCATGATTGCCCAGACAACATCAGTCCTTGCCAAGCAGTAAACATTATGGAGATCCAAAAACGTTTCATGTAAAACTAAGATTCGCTTGCTCAGAGCGCAAGCTATTAGTACATTTAAATATGGCTGTGAAATGTGGACCTTAACAATTGGACTTGAAAGAAAAATACAAGCATTGGAAATGCGATGTTTCAGAAAAATTCTTGGCATTATCATACAGAGACCACATTACAAACGAAGAGGTTCGCCATAAAATTATGCAGCACATTGGCAACTATCAACCTCACTGAAAAGGGGAGAAATGCAATGGTATGGACATATAATAAGATCTAACGGCCTCTCAGAAACAATACTGCAGAGCAGCTATGAAGTCCATCGCAATTGACCCCAAAGGTGGAGAGAGCTGATCAGACAATCAACAGAAACTGGTGACCCAACGACACGCAGTGTTACGGGATAATGATGATGATAATGACACTAGTCTGTTTTGTGGCGGGTTTATTAGCTTGTTCATTTCTGGCAATAAGTACTAAATACAGTATAAAATATGACCTGAGAACTCAAAGGAGGGAACGGAAAAGACGCGCATAAATACAATGAAACGTCTTGACAGAAGTCTTTATCAATGGGGTACTAAATTGTGACTGGAAAAGACAACAAAGCTTGTAAACAACCAAGGTCAACATGAAACCAAGTAATACTTAACAGGAATGTTGAGTGTTGAATTAGAAATCGACATCATAGCATTCGGGACACTCTCATAAGCGCTCCGTCCCCATCTTCGGCAGCAAACGAAGAGTTCCAATTCCGATGGCACCAGTAACTGTCTGATTATATATCCGTCTCACCTTTCCCTTGAGTGTTGAGCATCAGCCAGATCCCCTGGCAACTCCTCGCAGCGCCATTTTTCTCAGGCCGTAATGATC